>NQII01001439.1:289140-318460 GCA_002778355.1 Clitarchus hookeri | reverse complement strand
GGGTGACTGAACTGACCTACTTGAGCAGATCGCGTATCACGTGCCACTCGACTCTCCGCTACGTTTGTCTCTGCAGCCACAGATACAGTTCGCCCGCGTCATTGGAACGCAGAGTTGTGAAACTGCGCCTGTCGACGCGTCTGGGGGCCTTCCGCGTTCTCCGCTGCTGCTCCGCCGGACACCGGGGGTGTACGGATTCGCGAGCTCCTGTCCGACCAGGGGGCCGCAGTGGCACGGCAGCTAGACCGCTCGCCTCCCACCAAGGCAAGCCGGGCACGATTCCCAGCGGGGTCGCTATCAGATCTTCGCGAGTGGGAACCCGTGCCGGACGATGACGCTGGTCGGCGGGTTTTCTCGGGGATATCCCGTTTCCCCCACCCTTGCATTCCACACTCACCTCAATCACACTCATCGGCTCTCAAGACCTCGATGTTAAGAACCCGTCCAAATCTCTCCACTTCCCGTTGGGCATCCGCGTTTCCCACAGCCCTCGCATCCCATCATCGTTCCATTTCAAGGTTTTATAACAGACCGGGAAAAGTATTCAGAAGTGAAATGACGTAGCAGCTGTTTTCACGTAAGCGTGGTCTAGCGCTCATTGGTCGCGCGAAGCTGTGAAAGCGGGCTTTACATCCGATTGGCTGTTGCACTTTGTGGATATACAGAATATTATATTGTTCGTGTTGCAATTTTGGACGTTAATCTCCAGGAGCTGTTTGGTGAGCGACGTTCCAACACACTACTGCCATTTTGCTGGCGTGCGTGCATATCTGTAATTCGCAATATACGCAATATCCAATGATAGGAAAATTTCGCAAATTTACAGGGACTGGAAAATTTCGCTATTTCAAACACATGTACAATTGATTTTTTTTTTTTCAATTGGATCGCAGTCTGTAAGCCCCGTACTGGGTGAATTAGAGCCAATAACTAGAGACCTGAAAAATTCGCGGTTTCATTTCGGGACAAGCTGGAATTCAAAACATCGTACGTTTGTATTGCTTATACTATTGGTCCACCCGTTAGTTTACTTCTCCTGTACAACTTTGAGCCAATAATCAACATACAATAAAATGCAGACCGAATCACCGTCTTCTGCTAATACAACAAGCAACCAATGAACGGTAATATTTGAATGATTTTACATGCGACAATGGAGTATAGTCTACAGGTCATTGACCTCGCGAATTTTTCAGGTCTCTACCAATAACTAACCTGCAAGAAAACAATGACCGAATCCCGTGCTACCTGACCGGAGGTAAAACTGGAGCACCAGTTAATTAACAACTGACCGAGGCTCGATTACACAAAGGAATGTGGAGTCTTACTCGTTGCCAAATGAATCCGCGAAATTATCGTGTGTTCGTTAGCTACAGGGACAAAGGAAAACGTCTTCCAACACGGACAAAAGACAGCGGCCGCCTTGCTAAATAAAATAAAGAAGCTAGAGTCGAGCACTATATAATCTTAGCTGAGTGACACTGGACATGGGGATAATCCCGCCTCTAACTACAACGGAGATTTTAGAGCGGAGTTACTCGCATCGACTATCCCTAGGGTCAGTGACTTTTCGCGTAAAAATCGGAGCACACAGTAGACTTCAATACTATATACACACCTCAGCTGTTGTTATACCTCCATTGGCTGCTGGTGCCGTGTCCGTCTTTGACCAAGCCACTCAGGACTAAGTAACTAAGACACTGAACCTTCGTGATTCGCGCGCAAACTGTTAACAAGGGCCAGAACAATTTTTTAGCCAATCAAAGAAGTTGGACGACCCTACAGTGCTTTGGACTGTATCTTGTCTCGAAATCTTTTCGCGAGATATCTATGCCCGTAACTATCCCTGTCATTCCCACATTAATTTATGGTTTCTAGTGTTGCAAATAAGATATTTTTTTATACATGCTGTACTTAGGCTGGTAAACAACTTGTTTCGTTATCACATCCGCAGGGATCGAGACTTATCGCAAAAATGTCGGACAGTATGTCAGGCTTCAACGACCTATGTTCATGTCAGCAACATTTCTTTCCTAGCTAGTTGCAGTACATGTGAGGTACCATTTCCTTCTCTGGCTGGCCCAATGAGACTTCTGTGACTCTCGCTCTGAACGCACACGATTCGCCTGCGAAAATATGCGAATGTATCATCCACTCATATAAGTACTTGGAAATCATAGAGGTTTTGGA
Organism: Clitarchus hookeri; assembly: GCA_002778355.1. Lineage (NCBI taxonomy): Eukaryota > Metazoa > Arthropoda > Insecta > Phasmatodea > Phasmatidae > Clitarchus > Clitarchus hookeri. The sequence goes on along the minus strand of NQII01001439.1, from coordinate 316,270 downwards.
GACTAGAAATATTTTCGCGAAAAATCACCATCTCCACACATGCAATAAACTTTAGGTTTTGCGTTGGGCGTTGATGATGTGAAGCAGTTATAACGTGGAGCAGTAGCATGGTTTGCGAATCTGTTGCCCACAGGGAAGACACTGGATACCGAACCACGCGGTGTACAGACATAATATTCCTGTGCAACAACTAGACAGTTGGCTACAATGGACACGAAGGTGTTACTGCTGAGTTAGCAGGTATAGCCCGCCCCGCGTCCTCATTTGACGTCAGCAGACCGCGAAGACAATAACTGCTCAGACAACGGTCTGTCGAGCCAACTACGGAGGGTCTGTCGTCATCAGGATATCACGATGTATGTGTGATGGCGATGTGGCCATTTTAATGTGCATGCACACTCGGGCAGGGTCTGCTTAGATCTCACAGGCATTTTCGCACATGAGTTTGTTTGCTATATTTGGTATTATTAACCCAGATTGTTTTTGCCAGTGATAACTCGCAAAGTTTTCTGTCACTACTCAACAACGATAATTTTGCACGAATGTTTAATGTTAAATATTTTAAAACACTAATGCCGTACGTAACATTAAGGAGAAAACAAAGAAATTAAAGTAGTAAATGATCACTTGTTAATACTGAATACGATTGTTTGAAAGCGTATTAAAATAATTTGATTTTCGCTAATGATTGAAACGAGGGTTATTTGCTTGAACTAAGCAGACGAAGAAGAATATAGGTGAAAGTAGAACTAAATTACATGTATTAGTAACGAATGTCTGTATATAATTTTGAACAAAAGTCTTAGATTTTGTACATAGGGAAACCGGTTTTTCGCCAAAGGTTTCCTCGAAGAGTTGTGTTTAAAACTCTGAAGTTGAAGTCCACTTTCACGTTTGATTAACTTTGTTTTTACGCGTCCTAAGAGAATTTATGTGAGTCACAGACGTTTATTGTCAAACTAATCGGATCCTGAATGGTCCATTAAGGAATACTTAATGCTTGGCTTCACGCCTTTTACGGAAATTCTTCAAATAAGCGTCATGAAATTACGCACAAAAAATTAAACAACTTGTAAAATGTAAATTTCCTATAATCAATCATTTTCAGTAATACCTCTGAAACTGAAATTATGACTCGAAAACGAAGAATTTCTGCATAGCAGGTGAAGCCGAGCCTCAAGAGCAAAGTCAAACAGAGCTTATTCCGCTAACTTGAGCCGCACCCGCCAGTAGAATGGCGTCACTGGCCAGCAACATGTCGGAACGCAGTTCGTCAATCAGCGCGTGGTAACTTGCTCGCCAGCCGGAAATCCAGCCAATAGGGAACAAGACCCATTCCCAACGCCTTGCGCAGCCAATCAGAGAACGGGCGATGAGCGCACGTCAAAGAAACCGCCACACCATTTCGCGAGAGTGAAGTGAGTGAAGAGATTTAGGCGGCTCTTGACACCGAGGTCTTGACAGCCGAAGAGGGCGAGCGAGGCGAGTATGGAGCAGCGCCGGAATGCAAGGGCGGGGGAAACTGGAGATCCCCGAGGAAACCCGCCGACCAGCGGCATCATCCGGCACGATTCCAACATGCGAAAATCCNCCGGTTTGCCTTGATGTGAGGCGAGTAGACGAATAATCAGTGTTTATCCGTTGTAAACTCATTTACCTACTTCATAGTCCAGATGTACTTTCCAGCACATTGATAGTTTTTGAGGGCCAAATTTTTCCTCTCATACCCTTAGCGGACTCTTCAGAATAAAATTTATTACGTTTTAAATAGGAGACTTTAATAACAAAACGTGTGTAAATTTTGACACACGGGCATAGCGTTGAAAGTGTTACGTCACCTATTGTATATATCGCAATCGGTTGTTTCTAATTCCCGTCCATTATTTGATCAAACGGCAACAACGTAATTCGAGTCGAGCGTCGTCAAAGCGACACGAAGAGCAGTCGGCCGGCAGACTGAGCACGTTACGCGCGGAGTAAGCAGAGATGGTTGACATTCCATTAACTGCTGCGAAACGCGCAGGCGCGCATAGCTTGGGTCGTTACAGCTTCAATGGACGGCAGAGTTATTTGACGTCACGCGCAAGCCAGCCAGCGCGATAGTGCCGAGTTTCGCACGTCGCCGGACAATGGCACGTTGCTATCGGGCTAGATTGTGCGACAGAGAAGGATGTAGTGGCGAGCACATTAATCACTAGGGACCCGGGAATTTGGGGAATTAATTTACTACCACGCTGGGCTTGATGCACTTACGTTATGCGGAGCATGTATCACACTGAGTCAGTTTTAAACGTTCAAAAGGACTGTGAACAAGTAAAATTACAGGTAGAAACTTTGTGATTGAATTATTAGAGATAATGGAATATATCTATTTTTTTTAACCCACATATGCACTTACGTTATACGGAGCATGTATCACACTATGTCAGTTTTAAACGTTCAAAAGATGAACAAGTAAAATTACAGGTAGAAAAATTGTGATTGTATTATTAGAGATAATGGAATATATATATATATATTTTTTTTTTTTTTAACCCACATATGCACTTACGTTATGCGGAGCATGTATCACACTGAGTCAGTTTGAAACGTTCAAAAGGACTGTGAACAAGTAAAATTACAGGTAGAAACATTGTGATTGAATTATTAGAGATATTGGAATATAGATAAATTTTTTTTAACCCACATATTTTCGAGAACACTCCAGCTAATTTATTCTTTAATGATTATATGAACGAGGTTTTGACTCGGCTAAGTTGTTTGCAGATCAATCACGAACGTTCTGCCTTATAGTATCAGAATCCTCATTGGCCCAGTGAAATTAGGTAGTAGCTTCATACATGCCTGACAGCCGATAAGAAAAGAAAACTGTCGGACATGTGAACGGTGGGTAAGTTGAATCCTAGAAAACAGGCATCTTTTCCCACGATAAACCACCACCTCTATGAATGATGTAAGAACGAGCAAGGGTAGGGAAGGATTCTTTCTCCGTGTGGGAGCAGCTACAGACAACCGTAGAGTACATATATACGCAGAGAAGAAATGACGTGGCGGCTCCTTTGATCGTCTGCTCGAGGCTGTGGGAACGGACCTCGGGTCTGATTGGCTGCCGCATGCAGCGAAAGGCTTCCTGTAGATTAGGCTACCGGCTGGCAAGTATGTTACTCGGGCGCTGATTGGCGAAAATCCCTTCCTTACTCGGGAACTTGTTTTCTCTTTCACAGAAACTGTTAACATTTCCAGCACGTTGCATGTATGCCGTCGGGCAGTAATTTATCTATATCACCTTGCTTTCAATTTATTATGAAGTTATTTAATCAATTTATTTTGAAGTTTTTGTTACCAAGGAGCATTACTTGAAAAATTTGTCCCTGAAAAATACTACGGGGCTGGAAATCACTGCTTGACCACGCAATACGTGAATGAGCTCGATAAACTGATAAGCACCATTTGCTCGGTCCGCTGTCGTTATCGGCGTACGTGAATACAACCACGCCCTTGAACATATCTGGGACAATAACAACCAATCGCCTGATGAGATCTCTGTGGACGAGTGAACAAGGCATGGCGAACGCAATACGGAACAGCAAATGAACGGTTAATCTCCTCGCAGAGACGTATATATGATTCGCAATTGGCTTGTTGGAAGCAATTCCTTCGCTAGGTAATTTTTTTCGAGTGTTGAAAATGGTAATACACAGTTGACATTCAAAAATAAAATTGTTTTCTTGTTGTCAGAAAACAACGTCTAATACTGTGACATATGTAATTCGTTGCTAAGAGTTCATTCCACAGCCTCGTTAACACTTTCTGAACTCACGAGTCGTTCTCAGATTTTCGCACGTGGGAATGGTACCGGACGATGACGCTGGTCTGTGTGTTTTTCTCGGGGACCTCCAGTTTCCCCCGACCTAGCATTCCGGCGCTGCTCCATTCTCACCTAATTCCAACCTTATCGGGTCTCAAGACCTCGTTGTTACTAGCCGCCCTTATCTCTCCACTTAACTCAGCAAGCGCACACGCAATTTTGATTGGTCGCGATACATGACAACCTGAGAGTACTTAAGTATACAGAGGTGAAGCGTCAATTAACAGCAACATGCCGGAACGCCGTTCACCAATCAGCGCATCGCAAAATATTTGCCAGGAGGCAGCCCAGCCATTAGGGTACCTTCCACAGCATGCAGTAGGCAGTCAGATCCGAGACAGGTTTCCAGAGCTCAGTACAGCCAGTCGGATACTGGGTACGCCCCCATCTAAGGAACTTCCCAGCCATTCATTGTACTTATTTACTGCGTCACTGACTGTTTTAATGATCCTAGTTCAGTTCCGAACAAACATTTTGTCCAGTGTAATGCCTAAAACAATAATATTACATTTATCTGTGACTGGAATGGTCAAAACATTGCTTCATAAATATTAATTTCTCGCATTGCCATTTTTAGGAGCATTCGTTTTCAGAGTGGATGATTGAATTTGGTTTGTAAGTTATTTTAACTCCTAATAAATCATTATAAAACTAATAAAATCATGTGTGTGTTCGTGCGTCAATCTATGTTGCTAAACGTATTATGTGTATACATATATATATATATATATATATATATATATACACACACACACACACACACACACACGTTGGATTTCTAACGCTGCTTGTGAACATTTTGACTAAGCTAATGTATTCCAATATATTGCTACATGGTACGCCTGAAAGGTGTATCTGAGTTCGTGAGGGATGCAGGTATTAATAAAAATAAAATAAATAACTTTAATTTTTAATTTATTTACACAGCTATTTTTTTTAAAGCTCTAAATTCATTGCTTCCAATTGCACTCTTTTTATTTAACAGTGAGCGAAAAATTAAATGCCCATTTCAACTCTAATCAACGTTCTTCTTAATTGTGTCTGTTTGGTTACAGTCAATTAACTCATACTCATCATTAACATGTGTTAAGTCTATATGTTGCCATCATTTGTAATGTCTTTCACTCACGCATACAGTACAATAGTCCAACCTGCCAGCCGCACTCTTCACTGCTTGATACTCGTAGTCGCAGAATTCCCTCTCGCCGTTCACTTCTCCCGCTGCTCGTCGTCTATTGCTCGGAACTCAGCCACTCATTCTCTCATCAACTCCTCGTCTCGGAGGCCTGTCACACGTATACAGCGTCCGCTCTGAACATCTGGTTAAACGCACCTCGAGTATATGGTGTTTTCAACTATCGTCTCTGCCAGTCGTTACATTATGCTGAAGCTAAGAATTCTGCCGTGCATTAGGTCCAGTTTCACCTTAGTGGTCTGAGAACTCAATGCTCTTGAAAAAACTCTGGCCTGAGTCTTTTTGAATTATTAACGAACTCCTCTGTGCAACTATAAACGCGAGTTGGACCGCGTACTACTAGTCTGCTCATAAACACATTTGGAAAATACTTATTAAATAATGCAACATAATTTGAATTTCTGAAGTATCTCTTAATAAAAGTATTCAGGAGGACTTATAAATTATGGTCCCCGTGCAACAGAGGCAGTTCTTGAAGTTATACTTCTTTTGGCGCGTCGAGGGTAACAGTTTAGTGTGCAACGGAAGTTGCGCGCGCACAGTGTGTAACGAAATTCGACAGTGAACGTGGTAGGGGTATGACCTAACACGCATGCGCGTATCGTCTAGCTATATGCAAACGCGATGTACACAACATAGCTCGTGGTTGTATTTAAAACCGTTAGAAAATCAGTTCATGTAATAAGCAAATTTAAAAACATTTCATTTATAATAGTAATTCATTGTGAATATGTATATCTTATTAATTAATTTTACTTTCATTGTGACGTGGAAAATTTGTTAGTGACAAAAATTGTATGATAAAATTTTGAAAGTGTTTTATGCGCGAAAATTTTATTTTATTCACGCCAAAGAAGTATAACTTCTAACTCGCGTGCATAAGTACACGCACCCCCCCCTTTTTTTCTTCCAAGTTTTATTTCAAAAGCGTTATATCGTCAGCGAGCTGCAGCTGTGAACGTCACAGTGATCAGTACTCGTGGGAACTAGAGTGTGCAACTGACAAGCCGGCTGTTGGGAAGCACCGGTTCATCTCTACATACTAACAGTCTTTAAGGAAACAGGTTATCGAGGTCTGGAGCCACCGGGTGTTACGGACTGTGTGATCCTGCGCTTCCGTTCAAGATTCTCCACAGGTTCTAGTGCGAGTTTAACACGGCGTCCTAAGCCGTACGCATACATGCAATAAATAGAGACCTGCACATTTAGCATTATTATTCGGTGACTCGGTATACTCGTAGGCGATCGCCTATCTCGTGCTTGAAATATGCATCAGTGTGCTTAAATGCTTTTGTTTTGACGAAACTGTAATGTCGTAAAATTCGGCCATATGTGAATTTTAATTGTTTACTTATTTATGTATTTGTAAGATATAATATGATTTTCAAATATATTACGTTCATTGACACATTAATTACGTTAATTTGTATGTAATGTCACTGCTCATTTAAAGTTTAATTTTTTAAATTTTTTTTCGTAAATCCACTTATGTTTTTCCTTTCTGTTATTATTGTAATGTGTGTGGAAGGCCCTAGTATATGAGCAGTTATTGATCCGTTGCCATGGTAACTAAGTGACGTGTTGAGTGATTCTTGCCTTTAGCTCTCTCGTGATTGGTCAGTTGTACACCGCGTTATTTAATTATGTGTTTGGAAGGAATTTTTTTTTTTTAGCCATCTTGGTGTTCGAAGGCAGGCCGCTGGCCCACGTGGGTTTGACACGCGGGTTTTTTTTTATTTTAATTTTATTACATTACAAGGACACGAGTTAGAACCTGAAAACAGGCCGTCTCGAAGGAGACGACGACGCGAGGAAAGTCTAAGGAAGAAACAGGCCTGTATCGGTCGCCGCCCGCGTAGATTTTCAGGGTAATTTAGTTTGAACTACCACGTGTGCTTACATGTGCTGGGACTGTAACGGCATTACAGGCCCGAGAGTCTGAGTAGGGAAGCCCGTGATGAGATGTCCTGCCGTAACCAGGGGGATGCGATCGCCGACAACGATATCAACAGCAACGCCTAGAACTTCGACAATTTTTCGTTTTCTAAATTATAATCAACTAAGTCCCAGAACTATTTTTCTTAAGAAGCAGATACGAAAATATATTTTTTATCAAGTTGAGATGGCTCCAAATTATTTTAATTACGGGAAACTTCAGAAATTAAAGCATCGCTCTTAAAACACTGAGCTAGTCTGGAGCTAAAAAGCAAAACAATTAATTTTTTTTCCTGGAAGTTAGAAAATTTGAATGCTAAGTGTATGGTAAAATGGAACACGTTATTCACGAGAGAGGTTAGTGTTGCTGAGACCACAAATAAAATATAGTCTACAAATTGATTACTTTATTTCTGTCATATCTCATCTATTTGAAAGAAAACTAATTAAATTAAACATTTTTTCTGGCCACGCCTTTGCTGAGTATTCAAGTAGCAGTAAATAGTTTCCGAACAATAATGTTGGTTGTTCTGCATTTGAATTTTTTGTGCGTTGTTTGTGATTAGTCTTCTGTCGCACACTGTAAGTTTCTTACATCTGTGTTACACGGTGTCTCCCTACAAGCAACCCAACTACCTACATCCTCACACGTAAGGCATACATAACTTGTTAGTGTTTTTACAAAACTATTAAACGTGTCCCCAATATGTTAACCTGCAAAAAGAAAGCACGTTTCAGACGGTGCCAGGATGGCACTTTCAAGATGATATGCACATAGGAAACATTATTTTCATGCCCTACAACTAGGGGCAGTGATATTTCGCGAAAAGATTTCGAGACAAGATACAGTCCAAAGCACTGTAGGGTCGTCTAGCTTCTTTGATTGGCTAAAAAATGTTCTGGCCCGTGGTAACAGTTTGAGCACGAATCACGAAGGTTCAGTGTCGGAGTTACTTAGTCCTGAGTGGCTTGGTCAAAGACGGACACTGCACCAGCAGCCAATGGAGGTATAACAACAGCTGAGGTGTGTATATAGTATTGAAGTCTACTGTGTGCTCCGATTTTCACAGCTTTTACAGGCCGTTGCATTCCAATATATAAGAACCGGATACGTACTAAACTACGATAGAGGCATGTGTTGGACTATGTTACAGTCGCGTACAATAACATTCCAATGTCGCCCCTAAGTTACGTTCTGGCGAGTCGTCGACGGCAGAACTGCACGCCAGTAGAGCTCCTTGCGCGTAGAGGCGACACCACTTTACATCCGCCGGCCGGCGTCGGCCGTATCGCTTCGTAGATGTTTACCTCGCACAAACACCTGCACCTCACCAGGCGACCGCCCTAAGCACGCGTATGTCTGCACATTAGTTTATTTGATCGTATTTATCGCGTCCGGTTCGTGTGTTCATGATCGAGGACATGTTGCATGCGAAGGATACTTATTGTCGGCGCTGTACTCGACAAGGAATTAGTAGCTGGTGTCCAGATTACTCGGATGGAAGACGCTCAGAATAGTTTAATTTTTCACATCTCGTTGCTTCACCTTTTTTTTTTTGCAGAAATTCTTTGTTTTCGCGTCATAATTTCGGATTCACGGTAATCACTGACAATGTACGATTATAGGAAATTTACACTTTACGAGTTGTTTAGAATTTTTGTGCGTGATTTTAATTGTGTTTATCTGCTTTTTGTTAAAGTAGAGAACATATTTTTATTTAGTTAATAAGTTCTCGACCTTTCACATTAAGCAGAAAACATTCAATTAAAATTACGCTCAAAAATATTAAACAACTCGTATAATCGCACATTTTTCAGTAATGACTATGAATCCGGAATTGTGACGCGGAAAGGAGGAATTCCTACGACAGGGGTGAAGCCTCGCCTTAAGAGCCATCCAACTCTCTCTCCCTCCCCCTCAAGCGATCAACATAAGTATAAGGATTGGAGGGAGTTTGGCACATCGGACTCCGGGATCGGAGCTCGGAGCAGTTCATGCTGTAATTCCGATCTCACCGCAGCAATTTCCCCCTCAATATTTCCTCTTTTACATTAACATATGAAAGATACATCGTCTCAACTCGTGAAAGTACTCATAAATTAATATTGTGAAAAAGGTTGCTGGTCCAGCAACAAAACTTACAGCAGTACTGCCATCGACTTCTCAGAGAATGACGCTGACAGCACCTTCGACTTCATCAGGTGGTTCTCCTACAGCAGTGCCATCATCGATAACTTCGTCAAGGCTTCGTTGCTGTTACTGTGACCAGATATTCGCATACAGCTAAGGTGCGAGGAGGCATGAAAGAACTACTTGTGTGAAGGGACCTTCCTGTTCTATGCAACGAGGTGTCAAGTGTAAACGTCTTGTTCAAACGAGGTGATAAGCTGAAGAGACATAGCAAGAACTGTAAAGGTAGAGATCCCGCAGCTAAGACACGCCCTGCACTAGCTGCTGGCGAACCCACGTCGAATGGATTCTACCTCAAACAATCAGCATTCAAGGGAACTTTAAAAAAAATATGATGTGATTTGGAATAACTTTGTAGGTACGAAATAGATATTTACTTGACCACATTTAGCAAAGTAAAACCAATCAATTAACGAATAAGTCGAATAAGGTCCCATAAAATATAATGTTTGGTTGGAGTGTACCTACAAAAGTCACCATCTTCCGTTGAAGCCATTAGTCGACGAGCATTAAAGACTGCGAATGTAGCATTTTACAATGATGATAGCATTCCAGGGGCTGTAGAGGCCTTGGAAGAGAAACTTTGTCGTGAAGAAGAAGAAGAATATAAGGCCAATGGTTCTGGTTGGAAGATTGCTAGCATAGATTGTCTTGAGCTGCGTATAAGTTGATTATATTCACTACGCGAATAGTGAGTATGCTGTTGTAAAGACACTATGTGAATGGTGTGGATAATGTAATGATTCAGTTTTTATGTCTGTAGTCGGAAGTATGTATATGTATGTGATTTAAATAAAAAAATGTTTTATTTCTCGCTGGTGATTGTGTACCTTGCCTTAGCATGCATACTTCCCTGATATAGAGAATATGATAGCCTTGGTTTTCAGATATGTTATTACATGACGGTACTGTAAGTGGGCACGATAAAAATAATTAATTAAATGATGTGTCGAATTATAACGATTTGAATGTTAGTACTTCGATATTTGCTGAGTTGGTACATCGCTGGATGTGCACAATCAAATATATGGTAATTAAAGAATAATATTGAAATTAACTGACCAGAATTTAATAACGGGTTACCACCGCAATACATTCTAAGCATATTGGATGCAACAGACATGAAAACACGCTGTTGAAGTGGTAGGAAGTTGATCCTGAGACTTGGAGAGGAGGACGAAGGTTGAGTCGGGCCTGGCCAGACGTGCCTCAGTGCGGTACATGTTGGAGGGAGGTACTACATACATTTCTGTATGACTGGTGTTGCTCGAATATGCCACAGTTATTTTTCTTGCAAATGTCAAACTACATGGAAGATTCCGAAGGTTTAAGGTCAAGACCATATGGCATAATCAAAGATTACTGAAGTGATGTAACCCAATATGGCGGTTCAAGGGGACAGAGTAATCAGCAGGCTACTAAATCGAAGTGGAATGGCAGAGAATGAATACAATGTAAGATGGTGGGTGGAGCGCAGATGACTAAATCGTGGTGGCAACATTAAGAAGGAATGATAGGAAATGAAAGAAAGGTAACTTAGAAAAAAATCGAAATTAAAGATTTTGAACATGACAGAGTATGAGAGAATGTTTGTTTTGTCAGCTCGCCTGGTGGCTAAATCGAGAAGTTAGCACCGTTTAGGTGATGCAAATAGAATCAAATATGGTCGATTTTGAGGAGAAAAAGGGAACCTTTGAGGGGAAAAATTGCCATCGAGTGACTGGAATGACAGAGCATGAACAGCTCCAAGCTCTGATCTCGGATCCCTATGTGCCAAACTCCCCCCAAGTCCTTCTACTAACGTTAAATATATACCCAAGGTAAACAGGTTTATTTATGATGTACTGCGAAATAAGCGTGGTTATATTCGACAGTGTGCGCAGTCAAAAACCAATAACAATAGACACACATATTTCGTGAGGGCAATGCCATTAGAGATGGGTATGTCCGTGATTTTAAAGGAGTCGGGTCCGGATTATCATCCAGCTCTGCGGACTTACATCCAGGTTCCGTGTCCGCCGGACCTGCATGGGTTCGACTCCTCAGCCGAGCGGACGGCGCGTATGGTGGACGTGAATGAATCCGACTGAGGCGGACTGCAATTGTTTTGTTTGACGTATGAGTTGTATCGTGACCAGCCAGTAATTTACTGTTAGATGGTACTGTTGTTTCTTTATTAAATTAAATAACGTTAATTAAGAAAAAAAAATATTTTTACTATAGAATCACAGTGGGTTTGGTTAGCAGAATAATCAGTCTTGATAGTACTAAAAAAAAAAACCACAACCTCTGTAGGATTACTTAATGAAAAAAACGAACTAACTTATTTGGTAACTTAACTAATAGTTCTTACGGTAATAATCAAACTATAAAAACTCAACATTAAAATAATTATTAGGTATCCAAGTACCAATCAACTTAACAATCACTTCTTGTGAATGTAAAAAAACAATAATGTAAAACAATTATCAGTAAAAAAAAATAATAATGATAAATGCTATAAAACACAATAAGTATTTGAAACAGTCCATTACTATTTAGCACACAAGACACACTTTAAAACCAAACCATAAAATACACCAGAACCAGACTAACAAAACAGTAATACCGCGTTTTGATTACCCATATGCAATAATACATATTTGATAGTTATTGCAATTATTTACGACTTGGTGATTAAGAAATATGTTTTCAGTAATAAACTTACCTTCAGACGGAACTATATACCAATCGAACACTAAATAACAATTTAAAACCCATCAAAACATAAATTCCAAACGACGGTCGGAGCTGTAATAATAAAAGTTTGATAGAAAAAAAAAACGCTTGAAGTGCGAACCGCTCCGATCCACCCGCTCCGGTCCGGTTTGTTTCCAGCACCGGCAAGCAGGGCGCGTATTGTTCACTCACTCACTCGCGCCCCATATTCATTCATTTCCACTCCGCCGGCACAGACCACGCGCGACTTTGGATACGTGTCCGGCTTGCACTCGGATTTACATCCAGCAGTACCGGAAATGATACGGGTCCGTGGACACATCCGGACCTACCCATCTCTAAATGCCATTAGCTGCTGCTAGCATACGAAACATTTTAATCGTCTCTTACTTGGAGAAAGATCCAACAGAAACACATCTCGCAAGTTCCATTGAGTGATTATCAATTAGTACAGGAAGTGATTTTTTTTTGCGAAATTATCTATGTGTGTGGATTTTTATTAAGGTATGCGCATGCTACTCCTCAGTTTGAACGCAACACTAGGCATACATTAACTTTTATTATAGACGTTGGTGATAAGTCTGACTATCTAACCGTGCCCTAAAACAATTTAATCCAATCGAGAATGAAAAGTTATTATGTTACAGTAAAAAAAAAAACACACACACATTGCCACAAAGAGTTTCTACAAAAAAATATATTCCTAGCAAAACGCAAAATCCGCATTATTTTTGGCCACAGGCGACATTCATATCTCTTATTACTAGATCAGCATTTATTTTGTACGCTCTAGATGACTCTAAACCCATCAATAAACATTGGTAAACCAAATGTTCAAGTAAGGTTCCGCCATAAGGTGGAATGGCATCTTGCTGTGGCGTCAGTCACTGAACAAGTGACTGCGAATCACGTGAACAGAGACGCGTGGAGTATATATAACCTGTCGCTAGAAAATAACGCAAATTTTGCAAGTGTCCATTCACGGTAGTCGTCAGATACGACATGATAAACTAATGCTGTACAGTTTTCCTGCGGTTAATTCAGCACGTTTGATAATCCTGTTTACTTTCTTGTTTAGGTGGTTTTACAACCATGCACCATACATACACATCAGCATTGCCATTGACCTTACGACCGTTGAAGTGATACCACCACGTGGGGTTGTTTAGGACACTGGGGTAGCTTCAGACACTTCAGGAGTTTTGTTTGTAGTACATGCAGCAGCTTTGAGTAAAATAAAACATAACGTACGATACATTACTGTCAGCAACCAACTTTATGAAAAATTCATAACTTTACTTCAGGGATGGCAGATGTGCAGAAAGAACTCCTTTAAACTGTCCCAAATAAACCCAGTTGAAGGTAGACCCTATCGTGAAATAGTTACCTGCAAAAATGTCATTGTTGTGCTAAATATTATGATAATACGCAAAAACAGAAAACATAGAAAAATAACTTAAGTGTTTAGCAATACAAAAGTTGCACTTTTAGTAAGACGCTAAAACAAAGAACTACTTTTCCTAAGGCATTGCGAACGGTATTGAAGTACATTTTCCATGTTAAAATATGCATATCTAGTTGACTTAAGGGTTACGTGGTGTGATTACGTATACTAGAATTATGATGTGTTTGATACTTAAGTATTTAGTTTTTAGGATGTAACAGAATTGACTTAAATTCTAATTTACAAAATTAATTAAATCACCACATCGCTGCGAAATAAGTTAAATCTACGCAAAATATAAAAAAATTCATAAATATTATTTTAAAATAAAGAACTGTGTTATTTAATTATATTTACTGTTTCAAAACCGTAATATTCTGTAAAATATTAGTACTAGATTAAAATTCTCAAATGTAATAACATCCAGGTCTTCTGAAGAAAATGAATGTGCGAAGGTAGAATTTTCTTAAGATATATTTTCAGTTAAAAAATATTACGTGTTGTTACGATTACTGAATAAGCGACAGCCGACAGCAACCTACCAACTCGCAGATATCTAAATAACGGAATGATCAGTCCGAACAAGGTTTGAGTTATTTTTAACACCAACGTATGTGCAGTACAGATTTTTTTTCTTCAAATGTTTGTCTCAAAAGTGCTGTATCAACCATAGAGTAAAGATGAGGAAGACCGATCTCGCTGGCAGCGCACCACCAGTCTCCGTGTCCCAACAGCGAACTACTTTTCTGCCATCACGTCTAGCAAATAAGGCACGGATTGGATTTGAGGTTAGAACACTGATTAGTAAACAAGTGCTTTGCGATGTTTGCACACTTCCTCCAACCGATTTGTAACGCGTTTTGATTTAATTCAAATCGGCGAAAGTATTTTATTCATATAAAAGGGTTTGCCTTTTAAAAATTAAGAAATAAACGAACATGTTCATCACTGTTGACCACGTGACTTTGATTATTTTGTTCTTTCGGGGTAGGTCAAAGTTGGGAACATGCGCAGAAGTTGAATAATCGTTTTACGTCACCTTCAGTCTATGGTATCAACCGCGAACGAAGTGTGGTTAAAAGGGGCAGACGCCAAAGTAGCTGGCGCGTGTTGGGAGGTGATTGGGCAGGTGCAGCTAAGTGCCGGAGTTTGTGCACCCCTAGCGCCGGTGCAAATGAGGGCCTTCATTAACGCACCGGCGTGAACAGACGTAGCGAGTGTGTGTGTGTACGCACCTGTTCGCCATCAGCCAAGCGGTTGTCTGGTGTTGGCTCCGCCTGTGTTGTTAGGGACGCCTTCAGCAACCCCTCTGGACCAGCTGCCGGAAGCTCATGGCGAAACACTGCAGCACGCGCGTGCGCACGGACCAACGACACAACACACTCACTCACGCCGGCAAACACGACTACCGCGCATGCGCATGCCAGGCCGGTCAGGCGAGCACTGGCGGCCTGCCGCTACCACCTCGAACCCCTTTCGCTGTTCTGCCGGCGCGCGAGAATTGTCGTGCGACAGCGACCGAGAATTGTCGTACCCGTGGAGTTAACCATGAGAACGGCGAAGGAAGAGCGGGGGGTTAGGTTAGGCGCGCAGATGAATGAAGTCCGGAGGCGAGACTAGTTTTACAACCAAGTACTTAAAACTTACAGTCCATTCGTGGTTACTTACAACATTCCTGAAGCCCTACTGAAGTTCTAACAACGAACCGTATGCGTGTGCAATCAGTTAAAATTATATTTTCCCTGTGAATTATTTATTACATGGGATTACCAACACGCGTATTTTCTTCCTGGATTCACTAATATCAATTACAAATGAAATACTGGAATTTATAGAGAAAATCTTAGTAAAAGCCCAATTTAACCAACAATAACAGACTTTTATGTTAACAGAAGTATGGAACCCTTGAGATACACGACATATTTAGAAACGCGTCGTACATGGGGTGTTTTTCAAAGGCTTGATTATAAAAAAGTGTGAAGAAACCGCGAATAGACTATAGCATAAAAATTGAGCCAACCGTAAAAATAACAAGATTAAATAATATAAATTAGCTGGCGCATCTTTTTAAATAATAGCTGTAAGTAACTTTATACTATTGTGTATAAATTAGGAATTTAATTTTAATTCATCAATTTTATTGAGAGATCACGAACTTGGACATTCCTTATGTGGTATGTTACATTATGTCTAGCTATACCTTTCATTCCCACATTCATTAACGTCAGGGTTATAAATAAGAAATTTTTTGATGCGTGCTGTACTTAAGATGACAAGCAACCGTTTTTTTTATCACAAACAATAAGCTTAAGTTTTGCAATCGGTGATCAGTGATGTGAGCCAGCCATAAGTGAGATGATGGTTTATTGTGGGAAAAGTTTGACAGTTTGACATGTTTACAGTACGTTGAATCCTAGCAGACAATTTTTTTTCCCCCCTTATTGGCTGTCATGCATGTTTGAAGCTAATACACAATTTCATTGGGTCAATAAGGATTCTGATACTATAAGGCAGAACTTTCCTGATTGGTCTGCAAACAACTTAGCGGAGTCAAAACCTTTTTAATCTAATCATGAAAGAATAAAATAGTTACAGTAGTATAAAAGATATGCTGGCTCAAATTTTTTTTTCGCGATTTTACATTATCTCTGGTCATAACTAGAGACCAGAAAAATTCGCGAGTTCAATGACCTGCAGGTTAGACTCTCCAGTCTTATGTTGTACAAATATGCCGACATCAACTGCACATTGGTTGTCTACTGCCAGTGTAGAAGGTGACGATTGGGCCAGCCTTCTTCAGGAGGTGTCAAACACCGTGAGGACCAACGGCTAAAGTTTTATTAACACACGTGTTTAAAATTCTAGCTTCTCACATTGAAGATCATCGGGCACTGAGCTTTGCAGAGTACAGTACAGGTCAAATACAATCTTCCCGTGCAACATGTGGACGATTGTCTACAATGGATTGAAAGTGTCAAGGATAGGAGAATTTAGCTAATTAATTGATCTGCATGGTAGACTTCGCTGTCCTCTGCATATCATACACTCAGCTGTTCGTCCGCCGTAGTAATTAGCATGTTATGAACCTTGACAGGATGTCGCGCGATTTCCTCATTGTTTTCATGCAGATCTGCTACTAGCCAAGGGTCGTCCACGGCGTGTGCAATAAGCAACAAGGCGATCGCAGAAGTAATTTAACTATCGGCTGTTGACTGTTAATGAGAGCTTTTGAAATACCTGCTTTAGATCTAAATGTCTGCACATTGCGTATCATTAGGGGCAGTGATATTTCGTGAAAAGATTTCGAGACAAGATACCGTCCAAAGCACTGTAGGGCCGTCCAGCTTCTTTGATTGGCTAAAAAATGTTCTGGCCCGTGTTAACCGTTTGCGCACGAATCACGAAGGTTCAGTTTCGGAGTTACTTAGTCCTGAGTGGCTTGGTCAAAGACGGATACGGCACCCAGCAGCCAATGAAGGTATAACAACAGCTGAGGTGTGTATATAGTATTGAAGTCTACTGCGTGCTCCGATTTTTACGCGAAAAGTCACTGGCCCTACGTATCATCTATCCTTCTGCCATGTGTGTATTTAACATTGCCATTGGGCTGATCACCATTCAAGAGTCGGTCAAGTGAAACTGTGAAATTATTTTGCTGATTTCTTTCTTACATGTACGTGCACTTAAAAAACAGCAGGCAAACGTAAATAATTTCAGCATTCACAAATGTTTGCCTAGAAATTTTAATTCAACGTCCCCTCCGTCGCTACCAACTTTACTGGGCGTATGCCACCCACCGTGCCTGTTCAAATACACGCAGTTACGAGCAGTAACTTTTCTCTAAGGTTGATTTAAAAAGTGCTTAATTAACCGTGAACAGCCCACGCAGAATGTTTGCTAACTCAATGCCCAAACTCCAGTTTGCCTACTTGCGTTCGGAAATTCGACTACAAAATGCCAACTTAATACTTTGAGTACGGTGTGTATTTACCGAGATTCACGGGGCCGCGGTGGCTGAGCGGTTAGACTGATCGCCTACCACCAAAGCGAACCGGGTTCAATCCCCGGCCGGGTCACTCCCCTGTTTTCGCAAGTGGGAATCGTGCCGAACGATGCCACTGGTCAGCGGATATTCTCGGGGATATCTCGTTTCCCCCACCCATGCATTCCGCAGCTGCTCCGCTTTAACCTCATTTCACCCTCGTCGACTCCCAGTACCTCGTTGTTAAGAGCCGCCCAAATCTCTCAACTCAACCACTTAGATTCGAGACAACCCAGAAGCACGTCGCCTATATTCGCCACTGTAGTAACGCCGATTCCGCACGTCTCTGTATTATCAACTACAACCGTCTTATAGGTTGGCCGGCAACGAATGGAGTGCCGAATTGTCTTACTCCTAGGGCCACCTGTTTTTTTGCGAAAAGTTTTACTCGAAGGCTAGACTCCAATGTCCTATGTCATACATGCAGTTTCCTTTTGGCTATTGGCCAAGTGTATTTGTCAGGAAACTGCCCCTTACTTGGCCGGGCCAATCAGAATTGGGCAATTACAACACTGAGTGCATATTATTCGCGGGCAGACACCTGCAATGCGTGGCAGTTGAAATCATCCAATCACGAAAGTGGATCTGAGCTCCAGTGTTTTGGTGTACAAGTATAAAAAATGTAAGCAAATTTACTGTAACAATTTCTTCCTTAAGAAATTTACTTTATGATGAGTTAAACTGTTGTTGCAAGATACTGATGAACATGAGTGAAACACGGAAACACTACTGTTCATAATGGAAAAGTAATAATTATATTTTTATTTATGTAACCCCTTAATACTCACTTGTATATGATTTAGTCACGCAATTTTTCATTAGACACTTGCAGCGAGGAAATTCAAGTCTTGTCCAAAATATTACGAACATTCTCGCACTACGAGAATCTTCCCCATGTGTTTGTATTTTTTTTTTTTTAGTAACAGAAAATTTTATGTGAGACACGAGTACACGAATGACTAAAAAATGGTCACTGGATCCAATATAAATTTGACTGCGTTCCGATATTCAGTTACACTCATTCTGCTACAAGCTACATTACCTTTAACTAGGGGCAGTGATATTTCGCGAAAAGATTTCGAGACAAGATACAGTTCAAAGTACCGTAGGGTCGCCCAGAATATTTGATTGGCTGAAACATGTTCTGGTCCGTGTTAACTGTTTGCGCACGAATCAAGAAGGTTCAGTGTCGGAGTTGCAGAATCCTGAGTGGCTCGGTCAATAGCGGAAACAACACCAGCAGCCAATCGAGGCACGACAACAACTGAGGTGTTTATATAATATTGAAGTCTACAATGCGCTCCGATTTTTGCGCGAAAAATCACTGGCCCTAATTATAATAAAGCTACATGTTGACAAATTCGGCTACGGTTGGAAACACTGCTCACCAGACGGCTTATATTATCACTTGTCAGCCAATTAAGCTGGGTTCACAATAAAAAAAACATATGCGTTAAGAATAATGCAGTAAGCGCTGATCTGGCATATGGAAACAAGTCGTCTGTATGTGAAGTTTACAATTACGGTTTTACTACTTAATTCTAGCCAATGGAAACGGGCGACAGGCCTGCCATGTTTAATTTTGTTCCTAATCTTGCTTCGTATAACACAACCATATTTAAGCATATCTTACTTCAACTCTAACATTTTTTATAAGATAAGCTTATTGTGAACATACATAATCGTAAACACATGCTCACATACGCATTCTTAAACATTTTATACTTACATTACTGTAAATAACAATTTCCCGCCTACAACACTGGCTGCTCTATTCTGTTTGGTAGCTGTCACACAAGTCTCACTTAAAAGAAATAGTTCTATTTGATATCTTAACGCTTAAGGAAATTACAACAACGCACACGACCTTTTAAGTTCCATTGGAAACCAAAACGTACTTAAGATAACATACTTTCAGTTCTTCTGCACACGAAATAACGCATAAATGAACGCTTACTTTATCTATTGCAATCCCAGCTTTATTCTCGTGCGTAAAGTTGCGTGCGGTTATCCTTTCTGAACGCTTGGCCGTCGCGACCCTGAGGATGCGACGACAGCTGCGCGCGTCCGACTGTTACCGCACGTTTCCACCGTATTTACGGTACGCAGCGGAGTTACCAAGTGCCTGGGCACGCGGGTACCGCTACCTGGGCGGCAGGTGCTTGTTCGTGCCACAGTGGCCTAACTCCCAACCTGTCGCTGTGCCTTGAATGAAAAACAGTACACACAGCGCAACCAGGTGTTGTCCTGCCTTAGGGTTACGCGTAGAAACGTTCAAAGACGACGTAACCCTCCTGATTGCAACAAGTTCCGAACCTCTTAATTTACATTTTACGACGGATTAAAGCCGGAGTTTCTGCGCACGTGGTCACACCTTAACACTTTGAGTGCTGTAGATATTTC
Source organism: Clitarchus hookeri (assembly GCA_002778355.1). Classification (NCBI taxonomy): domain Eukaryota; kingdom Metazoa; phylum Arthropoda; class Insecta; order Phasmatodea; family Phasmatidae; genus Clitarchus; species Clitarchus hookeri. The sequence continues at coordinate 296,474 of NQII01001439.1, read as the reverse complement.
CTGGCAAAGACAAGCCCGCTGTTGGTCGCCTATATTCAGGACTGCACGACACCCGAATTTCGCGAAAAGATTTCCACACATGCTATATTTCATTACTCCACGGCCATACCAGCAGTTTTCTTTTCCTTATTGGCGCCGTGTCCTCGTGAGAAGACATTTTCCTGCTCGGCTGGCCAATCAGAATTAGGTGACTTCAACAGTGTACGTCTGTGATTCGCACCCGGTCACCTAAGTGGCGTAACACGGAAAACATTTAATCGCGAAAGTGGATATGAGCTAAAGTGTTGTGAATTACAACTGGTCGTGAAATATTTTCGCGAAATACTTATCACACCAGCGGCACTAACGGAAATTCTTCGTCTTTCGTCATTCATCATTCAGAGTCACGAAGTTGATAAGCGCGATGTTGATTTCAACCGTAGGATAATTACGTGCTCGTTCATAAGACACAGGTGCTCAGTTTATGACTGACCACGGGGTGTCTTGGAAACGGGTTTGCGCCGTGTTTGAAAGTATTAGATAAGATTGCGGAAACGCGTTCATTGATTTTTAATATGGACTCTTTTATTTTGTCCTCGGGAAAATTCGCAAAATTCCCTTCAAGCGCACGTGCATTTGAATTCATTTACAATGAATTGCAGCTTGTAAGACACGCCCTAGACGAATGTGAACCAATAAATACAGTCTATTGGCGGTTTCTTCACACCTTTCGAATCTAACGTTTGAAAATTCACCCAATGGATGACGTGTCTGGTTATTTCCTTAGTGTGCCATGCACAAGAAGCGTTTTATACTTCTGTTAACATAGAAGTACCTTATTTTTGGTTAAATTAAACTTTTAATTATATATTATCGATATATTATTATATTTAATTTGTAATTCATATGAATAAAAACAGTGAGAAAACAGACGTGTTGGTAATACGTCGTAAGAAATAGTTCTCATGCAAAATATTATTACTTTGAGTGCGCACGAATGCGCAGTGTTGTACCTTTGGGGTGATTTTATACACTTGGTTAAGCTTTATTTTCATGAGGCGGAGGAATATCCTGGAAGTAGAACTTTAGCTGAGGTACAGAAAAGCTGGAAGCAACCGCGAATTGACTATATAACTAATCTGCAAGAAAACAAAAACAGAATCCCGCTCTACCTGGTCTGGTGTAAGACACATAGGCATCAGACAACGAACAACTAACTGAGACCGTGTTCCTGATGGCATTTTTAGTTTACTAAATTGTCACCTGACCAGTCTTAAGTTAACGATAATGATTACGTACTTGGTCGTTTAGCATTTAGTTTTTGGTATGTAACTAAATTTACTGAATTGCAATTTACCGAAACTCAAATCGCCGCCATATATGTTTTGACCTAATGTGGCATAGAAAACTGCCGCGATAGTGCCATATTATAGATAAAAAAATATATATAGTATTTTTAGTGCAAACTACATTTTCCTCAGCTTATAATAACATCGTGGTAAACAAGTGACGATCGACAGAGTTCCGACTAATCCATAATCAATTACAAACTACTAGTTTATGAAATTGTCATTTGGAATGCGGCCTGAGGCTCCTACACAAAGATTGGTGGAGCCTAATTTGTTACAAAATGAATCCGAAAAATTTCCAACTGTCTAGCTAAAGGTAGGGACACACGATTTTCGCAAGAAGAGTTATTGTCTATTTGAATTTCAAAACATTTTATTGTAGTTCCGATCCACTTGTGCGTCTGGATGATACCACTTTGAGAACTTGTTTCAATTTCTCTTTCCCACAAAAAAACAATACAAAACTAACCCGGTATAGCTAGGGCCAGTGACTTTTCGCGTAAAAATCGGAGCACACAGTAGACTTCAATACTATATACACACCTCAGTTGTTGTTATACCTCCATTGGCTGCTGGTGCCGTGTCCGTCTTTGACCAAGCCACTCGGGACTAAGTAACTCCTACATGGAACCTTCGTGATTCGTGCTCAAACGGTTAACACGTGTCAGAACATTTTTGCAGCCAATCAAAGAAGTTGAACGCCCCTATAGTGCTTTGGACTGTATCTTGTCTCGAAATATATTCGTGAAATATCACTGCCCCTAGGTATAGCTACATAGCTTCGATATTTTAATCACAGAGTACTTATGAATATATAATGCGAAATAGACACCTGATTCGCGAACTGCAGCCGCACAAGCCACCAAAATGGTGTCACTAGCCAACAACGTGCCGGAACGCCGTTCGCCAATCAGCGCCTGGTAACTCGCCCGCCAGCTGGCGGTTGAGCCAATAGGAAACCGTTCACAGCACGCAGTAACCAAGTAAACAGAAAACCTATTCTGAAGTCCCCGCGCAGCTAATGAGAGAATGAGTACTCTTACGTCAAAGAAACTGCTACACCATTTCGTTCCTTTGTTCTTTTATAATCTGTGTTTATATCATGATTTTGCCAAGAAACACCGTGATATAGGCTGTTCACGGTTAAGTGAACACTTTTGAGGCCCTAGTTACTTTTTTTCCTTTCAGCCATTTCTTATCTCTTAACTACGTTTTTAAATAAATATCACAATGTAAATAATAAACACAGTGTGTATATTCCACCGTACTTGAAACTTAACGTCTAAGCTAAAGTAAAATAAGTTTTTTTTATTATTTTTCTTAATGATAGGGCTTTCAAAAGTGCTCACTTTAACGTGAATAACCTTTATTAACATCAATTTTCCTATAAAAAAGAAAGTTCTTGTATAATTATTGAAATTACTATGATAGTTTCATTCAAAACGGTGTTTAGTTGGAAAACGGCCAACTTGGCACTCCATTGGCTGAGAACGGGCAAGCAATGAAAGTCTGGCGTAGAGTTGGTCGATAAGACGACGGTAGATGAGGCAAAGAGACCAATAAAACATGGTTTCCCTGCAGTGCTGGATATACGCGACTTACTTCTGCTTGTATTAACCCGTTCGGTCACGCATCAATTTCCAAGTTAAAGTGTTGCAATCACGTAATTTTTTAGGAACGCGCTGTATTTGTTATGATTTTGATATTTTTTTTATAATTATCCTTAACGGAGATAAAGGGGCGTAACAAGTTATTGATTAGAATTATGTTATGAACACTATATAAAAGAGGTTTATTTAATTTTAAGTTTGTATAATATTATTTTAGTATGATTGAATATGAACGGGGGGAGATATACTGATATACTGAAATATTTAATTATATTAAACTATGAAGATTTAACCAGCCACGTTCTGAGTGAAGCCTAATTGGAGAGTCCCCGCCTTGTTCATGATTCCGGAGGCTGATTAAGATGGCGCAAGTCGACGGCCGGACACATACATCTCTCGGCTCGGAGGGCCGACGAACTTTTATAGCCGCTGGCCTTGACCTGGAAGGTTCGCTGCACCCCGAGTCACGCTGAGAGAAACTGGGGCAGTAAACCACTAGAAAATTCTTCAGATAAACGCAGAAATTCAATACAACCAAAGTCAAAGCGGACGCCATGGAAGGGTTATCACGGCGCCATGCAGAGGAATGCGCCTCGGGATGCTTTGTGTAACTGATACGCGCTTCTTGGTTTATCGCTACCTTTCATTCGAAACTTTCCTTCTCTTCCGCTCGCTCACGCGGCAGAGGTCACGGTAAGCCAGTGCGCAACTATAGTGTGTGAAGTGAGTGAAGAGTTTCGGGTGGCTCTCAACGTCGAGGTCTTAATAGCCGATGGAGGCGAGGTGAGATGAGTATGAAGCAGAGCCGGAATTAATGGGCGGGGAAACGGGAGATCCCCGAGAAAACCCGCCGACCAGCTGCATCGTCCGGAACGAATTCCCACTTGAAAATCCGGAGTGAACCGGCCGGGGATTGAACCCGGTTCGCCTTGGTGGGAGATGCAACAATAGTGTATGGTACAAATATAAAATAACAAATTTTTTCGTGTGCAACATATGTTGTGCACCTCAAAATGTTAATTGCTACACTTCTGCCCGTGTTTCACAGAAGTTGAGCACAGAACTATCATAAATGTGCTGTGATTGGTCTAGTCAAATACAGAGAGAGAGAGAGAGAGAGAGAGAGCGACCAGTAACCGAAGGAAAACTACACGTGTGCGGGATGGATACTGAAATCCAGCCTGCGCCAAAATATTTCCGCGAAAATCACGTGTCCCTAATTAGGCAATGATTTTGTTTAAATTATGAAACACATTGTTATGAAGTGTAGAATTATTTGAGGGGTAATGTAAAGGTATCGCTGCGAGTGAATTTCAATACACAAAATCAAGAACTGAATTTTAACTACTTAATGTACTTTGATGAGATTAGTTTTATTGACTACATATTTGAAATAACAAAATCATTACATACAAAAATAGTCAATTCAGCCTACAATTTTCTAATACAAATAGCTGACTGTTTTTCAAATTATAACATTTGCATTGATACCACAAAATCAGTACAGTGCATAAGCAAAAATATTTGCTTTTAAAGTTATACATTTAGGCTATATTACGTAGAACTCTATAATTACAATATTAAACACATCTTCAGAAATGTAACAGAATTTCATTTTTTTCAAAGCTCCTATTACATTTTTTGTTCCAAAATTTATTTTTGTAATATAGTAGAGCTGTAGATAAATTATTTTGTTAATTTTAACCCGTTTAGTCACCGTATCCATGATTGTAGACATGTTGCAAAAAACGGATATTTATGGGCAGTGCTATACACAACGAGCCATCGGGGTCCAATACCTTGAAAGTATTCTCTACTGGAAATCTGACTTGTGAACGTTACCACAGCTCTAGTTTGTGAATGGCTGGTGGTTACGTCTTTGAGAACGCATCACGTTGATCACTGGTTACAAAACGTACGCTAGACCCAAGTACAGCACACATCAAAATGTAACACCATTGCAACACTTCGGCTCACAAACTAATGAGTGACCGAACGGGTTCAAACAATTATTTCGGCATATTTACTGATTTTGCTGTTTGTGTACCTAATTTTTCACAAAAATTTGGCAACATTAAAGTTTAAAATTATGGATTCTATTTACTATTGTTGTAATAGTTACCACAATTCAAATAAATTGTCAATTAATTCAACCCTATCAAAAATATTAATAACTTCAAGTTCTGTTCTTGATGTATTAGTTCGCGAATCCGCGCACTGCGAGACCAGCACTTCAAATTCTGTTATAGGGAATTAATTAACTGTGAGACCTTTCCATAGCCATTGAGCCTGAAATAGACTAGCGGACACATTTTGTCTTCAAACGTGTAGCTCGAACTAAAATGTTACTCTGTACTCAAAATATTAAATTAAATAATACCGAGAATAATACACAGAACCACCTGTTTTTCGCCACAAGATTTACGCGAAGGCTAGACTCCAATGTCCTATGGCATACGTGTAACTTTACTTTGGTAGGGACTCCGGAATTTAGCGAAAATATTTCTGCACATGTCAGATTTCAATACTATATGGGTAGGCCAGTGACTTTTCGCTTAAAAATCGGAGCGCACAGTAGACTTCAATACTATATACATACCTCAGCTGTTGCTATACCTCCATTGGCTGCTGGTGCCATGTCCGTCTTTGACAAAGCCACTCAGGGCTAAGTAACTACGACACTGAACCTTCGTGATTCGTGCGCAAACTGTTAACACGTGCCAGAACATTTTTCATCCAATCAAAGAAGTTGGACGACCCTATAGTGCTTTGGACTGTATCTTGTCTCGAAATCTTTTCGCGAAATATCACTGCCCCTATATATATATGCATACCGGCAATTTTTCTTTTGCTCATTGCCGGCGTGTCTTTGTAGGACGTCATGTTCTTACTTGGCTGGCCAATGAGAGCCAGGTCACTCAGATACTCCACGTGTGTGATTCGCGATCAGACACTTAAGACGCGGAGCACGTAAATCATCCAACGACGGGAGTGGATCTGAGCTCCAGTGTTCACGAGTACAAAAGTAATCCTGAAACAGGCGGAACTTGGTGTACATAAAGTTAGCGGGTAGGAAGAGCGGAACGAAAGTCTCAGACAACGTGGGATAAGAGCTAACGCCAATACATGTTCTTATTTGTTTATAATGTTAGGGATGCAGCGCATATCTGCGATCAGTTTGCTCTAGTGTCACGGCGGATCCGTGTCCAGCGCGAAGATTTATTTTTTTGTAAGCTGCGGGCTGCCTGGTAAACCACTGCAGTGCCGGCAGTACAGTCCCTGCCTCGAAACTGGGTCGCGCCACTGCCAGGCACGTTACTTTTCTTCCGAACGACGCGGCGGTGGAGGAAATGGAAGAGTTGTTCATGTTTTCTAATTTNGTAGGTTACTGTTCTCCCCCCCTACTTTTTCAGACATTTCTTCGTCTTCGCTCTCCTTCCTCTAAACGACACAAGACCGTGAGTTACGTTCTTATTTATCGAAAGACGCGCGATCTCGACGAAGAATAGGCGAATACGCAGAGGGTAATTTTTAGTATAGTCATCCACGGTTACTTGCAATTTTCCTAGGGGTTCGCGGTGGCTGAGCGGTCAGACCGCTTGCCTCCCACCAAGGGGAACTGAGTTCAGTCCCAAGCCGGGCCACTTCTGGATTTTCGCAAGTGTGAATTGTGCCAGTACGATGCCGCTGGTCGGCGGGCTTTCTTGGTGATCTCACGTTTCCCTCCGCCCTTGCATTCCGGCGATGCTCCATTACCACCCCATTTCACCTTCATCTCATAGGCTCTCAAGACCTAGTTAAAAGCCGTCCAAATCTCTCAACTTAAAAAATTCTACTTCCAGGATATTCCTCCGCCTCATGCAAGCAAAAATTAACCGACTGTAGAAAATTACACCAAAGGAACTAGGCACTGCATTCGTGTGCGTCCACTTTAATAATATTTTGCAAATGAAATATTTCTTACCAGGTATTACCAGAACATATATTGTCTCCATGTTTTTATTCATGTTAATTATAAATGAAATTTTATGATTTTTAAATAGAATATAAGTGTTAAAATATGGCAATGTAATAATTATTATTTGGTAACTTCAGTTTTAAGTTGTTGGCAACACTGTGTAGTGTTTTGTTTTTTCAAGTTGATAAATATGTAAAGGTCAACATTGTTGTATCAGTTTTGCTGTTAAAGTATAATAAAACATTTCGTTTATTAAAAGGCCTTTATTCATTAAACCTCAACAGGTTATGGGCCCAGACACATAGTTCTGCATAGAATCTGTGAAGGGGTAGAAATATCGGCGAAAATATTGGTGCCGGCCCGCGATAAAAGTGAGGTTATACGTGACCGCGCCAAGAAGGAGTAATACTCGTTCATTCTCTAAATTGAGCGAGGCAG
>NQII01001439.1:276106-286648 GCA_002778355.1 Clitarchus hookeri | reverse complement strand
AATATGGCAATGTAATAATTATTATTTGGTAACTTCAGTTTTAAGTTGTTGGCAACACTGTGTAGTGTTTTGTTATTCAAGTTGATAAATATATAACGGTCAACATTGTTGTATCAGTTTTGCTGTTAAAGTATAATAAAACATTTCGTTTATTAAAAGGCCTTTATTCATTAAACCTCAACAATAAGCAAAATTTAAATTTAACCAAAAAATAAGATCTTTTACGTTATTTCATGTTAACGCAAACATAAAACGCATGCGAGCCATAACATAATTAGGACACGAGCAAACGCGTCTCATATGGGGTGGTTATTCAAAGATTTGATTCAAAAAGTGCGAAGAAACCGCGACTAGATTATAACAGTACAGAATAGGCAAGTGTAAAGAAGCGAAATAACGCGAGGTTCCCTCGAAGTGGACGAACTCAGCCGCTTACCGACTACGCAAGTTTCTGGATTAGGCCTCGTGTTGAATGGCTGCTTTTTCACGTGGAAGATTCCTCATTAGTCGAGTTACCACAGTTAAGTTAAAACTGATTATATCGATACCGCTATAGCTAGGCCGATCGTCGATGTCAAATTCTGATCATAATAATATTCCGTTTATGGTGTTTTGTCCATTCGCTATGATAGGGTTCGTGTGTGCCCGCGTTTTACCTCCATTAATGCACGCAGGGAGAATTAAGGAGTAGCCAGAACTACGATCATGAAAGTTCTATCTTCTTAAGTAAAACTCTGCCAGCTGTATGGGTAAAATAGTATTGTGAAAACAATGATTTAAAACAACACATAGCTACTATCACAACATTTTCAGAAAATAAATTTCCATAATTTCCAACTTACCCATGAGACGAAACAAAGTTCCGTATTTGTAATTGTTTTGATTTAAGAAATTATTTCAAAAGTGAGCTTTATTTTTTTTTGTAATTTTTAATGACATACTCCGATTAAGCGTGTATAAGGAATTTTGCTTGTAGCTTCGTGTGATTGACTACGAAGCTAAATCATCTTATCATCCACAAGGAAAAACCTTGTTTGCACCCCTCGAGTGTGTACACATGTAATAGTTTGTTTTATAAAACGTGTATGACAAACCAGTACATGAGCAACTTAAGGCAGGTGTTCATGGTCACTTTTGCGATGGTGATGCAAGCCATATTCGGTTCGCATCTTGTTTCGGCAGAAAAACGAGAAACAGGGAGCGGCAGAAATAACTCCCGAATTTGAAAGGCTAATAAAAAATACACAAACCATTCTAGTAAAAATTTTATTAAACCATCTAAAATAATTATGTTTGCCATTAGTTTGGTTTAATTTTTTTAATTTTCACTTAATGTTTAAAAATAATCTTTTTTTAATTTTTACTTACTTTTTAAAAATAATCTTTTTTTAATTGTATTTTAATTTTTAAACATAATCTTTTTTTAATTTTTACTTAATTTTTAAACATAATCTCACTTAAATGCCGACCGTCACTGTCTATACATGTCTGAAGCCTTGCTCTAAAATTACGCATTACTCTCCTCGTCATATCTTGTAGAATTTCCGCGATTTCGTGTCGGATAGCAGCTTTGAGTTCATCAATTGTCGTCGGTTTGTTTTTGTAGACTCTACTCTTCAGGTAGCCCCAGATAAAGAAGTCAGAGGTGGCGAGATCGGGTGAACGAGCTGGCCACGGGATGTCGCCTCGCAGTGAGATTAAACGCCCTGGACACATTTGTCTTAGGACTGCCGCAGATTCTCTTGCTGTGTGAGCGGTGGCACCATCCTGTTGAAACTATACAGCAGGATTTCCACGTTCATTCAGTTTCGGCTCCAGGAAGTTGTGTAACATCTCTACGTAACGATGAGACGTCACTAACTGCTCGTCCTTCCTCCTCAACAAAATACGGGCCTATTATTCCAAAGTCTGCTACAGCACACCAAACAGTGACACGTTGGCTATGGAGAGGTTGCTCATGAAGTTGCCGAGGATTATTTTCTGCCCAATATCGAAAATTCGGTTAGTCGACGGATCCTGATAAATGAAAATGTTCTTCATCACTTGAGAGCACAACTGCGTCTGTTGGAACGTTTTCCAGGATAGCCTGACAAGATGCAATACGGTTGGTCCAGTCACATTCACTAAGTTCCTGCACAGCCATGATTTTGTACGGATGAAAGTGGAGGTCTTGGTGTAAAATTCTTCTCACACTACGATCAGATATTCCCAAGCTGCCAGGGTGCCTACGGGCTGGACGTCTTGGAGATTTGGTAACTGCTTGTTGGAGTAATTGAACGTTCTGTGGAGTTCGAGCGTTGCGAGGTCTACCTGGCGGTGCGTTTTTGTAAAGCCGAAAATGTGACTAAAATTTTTAACTCACAATAGAACGGTTTTCCTCTCAGGGACTGCACCGTGCCTACCTAATCCGAAGCGCGTACGAAATAATCGCTGCGTTGTGATTACAGAATCGCCATTTTTAAAATAGGTTTCAAGGACGAACGCACGATGTTCACCGCTCCATGCCATGGTGGCGACTGAAATGGCAGCAGTGGTGCTGCACTATGACACAACCCCGGGCCGCCTACCACCACTAGTGCCGAGCCCATGGAGGTGGCAAATTCGGGAGTTATTTCTGCCGCTCCCTNCTAGTGCCGAGCCCATGGAGGTGGCAAATTCGGGAGTTATTTCTGCCGCTCCCTACTTAAACGATTAGCAAGATGCACGCCCTACATACTTTTGATATTCGAGATACAATACACTGATAGATACAACTATTTTAAAGTTGTGCCATACTTTTCTTGACTCACACAAATGGAGGCGTGGAAAATAGTACAGAAAATTAAATATAACCGTACTTCATCCATCGATTTTCAAGGGAAGTTTTTTATCTGTTACTCGATACTCTTATCATGGTTTGATGCAACGTAAGTCTTATGGTTAATAATGGCCTAGTAAATATGTTCAGAAAATCCTGGCGAAGTTAGGAAATAACTAATATCGTACTTCTATCTATGTTTACGAATACTGAGTTTTTTCTGGGAAGGAACTTTATACGAATTCCATGGAACTATATGTAACATGCTCTTAATTATTTTCGTTGTTTTTGCTACTAGTGCAATGTTTTGGATAGAAATAATAGAAATAAGTTCCGTAGCATTGGAGTTTCAAGTAGTATGATATTAAAAATTTAAAAATCTCTTTCTGTATTACGATTTGAACATGCATCAAAATATTACAATCCTGCTATCATAAACACCGGACTAGCAAACACATTTTACCAGCCCGGGAAAATTTCCTTAAATTGTAATTTTAATTTATTCTATTAGCATTCACATTTTTAATTATTGTATATTGTTGTAGGTTTTGTATTGGTTTTTTAAATTTTACGTCACAGTAGAGAGAACAATGCCTCGACAGGATCTAATGGAACAAATTGTGAAATGTTTCATATTTCGTAAGCACATTTATGTTTCACTTTTCGTCACTGCCGATTTAAGTATCATTCACTAATTCATAAATATCTTTAACAACGCATTCGCTTTTCGGTGAATCCATTTGAGTTAAAATCTTTTTGCTAATTGCCGATAGCTGGAAACGTGCTTTGATAATTTTCTAGGCCCTGTGTGCGAGGCTAAAAATGCGGAGACTCAAACGTCTCGCGAAAGAGGGACTCGCAAGTATAAGTTCATGAATTCAACCTCAGTTTACGAGATATTTATGACAGTCTCCTCTTATAATCTAGGAGTTTGCGAGACCGCAAACGAAACGTTTAAGAATGCAACCCTTAGTGGTTCTGTGATCTCGCATCTCGCTTTACGTATCCGCTTGAGAGCACGCTTGTGGTTCTGCAACGTCGGAACGTGTATTTGTCGCCCGTCGACGAAGGCGACGTCAGACCATCAGTACTTCGTGTCTCTCTCTCTCTTTCTCTTTTTCTGTTGCACTGTCTCGTTCTCCACTCTCCCGCATCGTTCCTTTTCACGGAAATGTTGAAGCTTTCAAGTCGACGCACATTCGCTGTGCATCGGAGACAGGAGAGACGTGAGTAGACTGTATCTGTCACTGTACGAACTGAAGTTCGGTTCGTGCCTGCATTTCCCACTTTCCATCCCGTTATTTGTTCAAACTGCGCCGGGAACATTAAACTGTAATGTGCGAAGTTCGTTGCTGGTCTTCTGTCAACAAACGGACTGCCGAGTTGACTGTTTCACCCTTCCCAAAGTAAACTTACATGTGAAATGGCTTTCAAAGGCTGTTAACGGCGAAGTGAGCGCTCTTAAACTCAACCTTTGAAAAAAAAAAAAAATTCACTGCTCGTTAACGACTTAGACGCTGCCGTGAACAGTATCACTCAAGCTCCCAGTTATTTTGGCAACGAATTAAGTGAAAATCACAATTCGTGACGTATTGCGAGTGTTATGTTTAGATGTATTGCAAATAATGTTATATTTTTTTTTGTTTAAAAACATTGTAGAGTACGAAATGGCGTTTTCGTTCCCAACAATTTGATGTTGTCACTTGACTGGCACATGAATAAAAACAATGAAGTCAATAGCTGTGGTTATTTCTACTGCAGGTTCGGAAAAAAAACGTGATTTATCATGCGAGAGTTCGGCATAGGGAAAATTTCCGCCGCTAGATGTCGCGTTCCAAAACGTAATTTTCAATAAAAATCTTAAGCTATGCAAGTTATAAAAGAGCAAGAGTTTACTTAGTTACGAAGTTATTTTATATTTTATTTGTGATGGTTGCAACTATGCTGTTTTATAACGTAGACAATAGAGACAATCTGGTACTTTTCCGACATTAGCGCTTACCTATTGGCGAAAATTTTTCCTTTTGCCAAACTTTTAACATTGATCTTTCCAACCTGTAGCAGAAGTAACCACGGCTGGGGAAACGCGATTTTTGCGAAAATATATCATGACCAGTTGTATTTCATAACACTTTCCACTTTCTTGATTGGATGATTTACGTGTTTCGCGTCTTAGGTCGTGAATCACAGACGCACACTGCAGGAGTAACGTAATTATGATTGTAAGTGAGTGAAGAGATTCGGGTGGCTCTTAACATCAGGATCTTGAGAGCCGATCACGTTGAAGGGAAGTGCGTATGGAGCAGCGCTGGAATGCAAGGGCGGGGGAAACGTCAGATCCCCGAGAAAACCCGCCGACCAGCGGCATCGTCTAGCGCGATTCCCTTTTTCTGAAAATCCGGAGTGAACCGGCCGGGGATTGAACCCGCTCTGCCAGGTGGAGGGTGGGGGGGGGAGGCGAGGAAGCTAACCGTCCAGCCACCGTGGCCACGGTAATTATGATTGGCCAGCCAAGTAAAAAACTTTTCTTTCACAAAGACATGTTATGAACAAGCAATAGAAAACTGCTGATATACATGTCAGGCGTTCCTATTCATAAGTAGGGACCCGGAATTTTTGCGGATTAAACAACCTACAGGCTAGACTAGATACGTGAATGAGCTTGACAAACTGATAACCGCTTTTTATTATGTTCGCTGTACTTATAGGTGGACGTGAATATGGCCACACACTTTAAAATAGGGAGCTATTAAGAACTATTCATCTGTACACATGAAGAGATCTCTGTGGACGAGTGTACGAGAGACATGGCGAAAGTAATAGGCAACGACCAATGGAATGTTCAGTTCTTCACAAACACGTATTGACATTTCGCATTTAGCTTGTTGCAAGAAATACATTTGCGACACAACTTCGCACGGTGTTGAAAGTGTTAAGGCCCGAGGAATCGTTCACACTCGAAGCGTCGCGAAGCAGGAACCACGGCAAATGTTTCACGGTGGGCAATGTCGGGCTCGAGCGGGCGAAAGCGTGCAGCATTATCCTTCCTCTCGTCGCCCTCGTCAGCCCGGCACGCACAATCGGAGGAAGTGTTCGGAACGTGAGGTCGATTCCAGCTCCGGGCGGAAGCACGACGGTCGCGCCCCACGCGGTCTCCACGCGAACTCGGCTCACGAGGCGCCGACACAGAATACTTAACCAGTTCGGTCCTCGTGTCCATTATAGCGGACACGATACACGTGACGGATATTTATGGTTAGCACTGAACACAAAAAAAGGAATCCTTGTGCGGTGTCTGTGAAAAACCTGATTCACTGAATTTTATGCATCTCCAATTTGTAGGGGTAGTGATATTTCGTGAAAAGATTTCGAGACAAGATACAGTCCAAAGCACTGTAGGGTCGTACAGCTTCTTTGATTGGCTAAAAAATGTTCTGGCCAGTGTTAACCGTTTGCGCACGAATCACGAAGGTTCAGTGTCGGAGTTACTTAGTCCTGAGTGGCTGGGTCAAAGACGGACACGGCACCAGCAGCCAATGGAGGTATAACAACAGCTGAGGTGTATATAGTATTGAAGTCTACTGTGTGCTCCGATTTTTACGCGAAAAGTCACTGGCCCTACCAATTGGTAGGGACACCCGAATTTCGCGAAAAGATTTCCGCGCATGTTATGTTTCAATATCGTGTGGACATACCAGCAGTTTACTTTCGAGAGAAAACGTTGACTTTCTTGGCTGGCCAATCATAATCAAGTTAATCCTGTGCGCGTCTGTGGTTCACGAGCAGTCGCCTAAGACGCATAACACGTACATTATCCAATCAAGAAAGTGAATCTGAGCTAATGTGTTGTGAAATACAACTGGTCGTGATATCTTTCCGCGAAAATATGGTGTCGCTTCTCATTAGTGCATAGTTTAAAGCTAACATCAACGAACACGCAGTACGTTGTTCTCTGGTTGCGAGATGCGCGCTCTACACAAGTACTGTGCGCATAAAAAAAACTAGTTATTGTAAACACTTGAACTTTTAAATTTAATTCGGGACTGAGAGGTTTAAAAGCTATTCATGGTAAAGTAAGCAAGCACTTTTGAATCGAACCTTTGAAAAACGAAGCCCGATAACCGCCATGGATGATGAGGAGGAGTAGGAGGAGGAAATTGAAAGGCGAACATATTTGTTATCCTTGCTCCATAACCAACGAACGCCCACTACTAGCTTTCCATGGAAGAAACACCCAAGTGTCACTTTATTAAAAATCGCTGAAATGAATTCAGTATAATGTATGGGTGTATGAAACATAAAAATCAGGCTGTTAGAAAAATGTTGGACAACTAATAAAGATGATGTAGGGTCATATGGGGACCCCAGTTTAGTTTAATACCGACCTGTGTATTGGATTATTTTAAACGAAATGTGTATGTGATTTTCTGTCTACGCACCTAATATATATATATATATATATACAACAACATTGAAGCAATATCCATCGTTTAGGCATGGCGTAGGGCATCCACTTCAAAGCAAAAAAAAAACATTAACTTTCTATCGCACTTACAAAAAATTCCAGAGACTGTTTTAGGAACTCATAATAAACGGGAAATGCAAATTTTAGGAATCTGGGATATAGGAATCTGGGTTATATAAGAGGTTCGCAATTAGATTAGTGTCCCAAGTTTGGAAACTTTATTTTAGCGATGTTATTACATTACTTTTTTACTTTTTAGTATTCATCTATAATTCATACAGAGTTTTAAGCAATCTCCAAAGGCAATATATGGTGTAGGGACACGAGTTCAAAGCGCGAAACCATTAAAATAAATATATTAATTTTCTCTCAGTCTTATAAAATATCGGACGGCGATTTCCGAGTGATGGGAGAAAGTCTATACAGCTGCGATGCATGCTTACACCTTAGTTGTTCTGACGTTGGGAAGTTGACATATGTTTGGATGAATTCTCTCGTCATACAACGAAGATGAATTGTGAACACGAAGGCCTGCCTTTGACCTCAACGAAGATGGAACCGCGACCTGCACCAACGACACTTGATTGCACAACTCAAATTACGCCAGTGCTCTGCGAGCCGAAGCCTAATGTTAATTATATTTTCGTCAAGGAATCAGCATTCAGGGGTCTTAAAACTTGTGTAGCTCAAAATCTGACAATTTCGACTAAAGATGTTTGTTCGTTTCTGACCGGTATGAAACCAAATTTAATAAACCAACTTACAGAGGAGGAAGGGCAATACTGAACCGTGAAATATAATATATTGTTGGAATGTAACTATAGTAAACCAGATGCATACAAAACAAAAATAAATCAATCAAGACCTAGAATGTAGCGGTGTGTATGATGTAGACGCAATAGAAAGCATTGTTGACGATAGTATACACATGTTATGCCAAGAGCAAAAAGAAATGGATTCCAAGGGTTCGGGTTGGACCCTGGCTCAGTAAATCAACTTGAGGCGAGAACAAGTGGGCTCAATCCACTTGCCAAATAGGCACTTACTGATTTACTTCTACCCGAATACAGATAATTACAACATAAAAAACCAGCAATCCACTGCATGAATGCGAAGCCTGGATTATGTAAGTTCATTTATGGGTCATTAGGGGACATTTGTAGAGCAGGACGGGTCATTTAGGGGCCATTATGTGTTGGCATAGGTCATTAGGGGTCATTTGTGGTGTGTGAGGTGCTAACTACGGTGCGCGTGGTGACGATTGTGGTGCATGTGGTGCCGATTGTGTAGTGATTGTGGAACGAGCGGAGTTGACTGCGGAGGAGGTTGGGGAGGTGGATCGGGGAGGAGGATTGCTTGTGATTTGTGAGGATTGAGGAGGCAGAGGAGGATCACTTGGAATTGGTCTTAGACAGCTATGCATATAAAAGTGTCGGTAGATGCTGATCCATACGATAATTATATCATACTTGTGAAGAGAGTCATTACTCATATTATGGTGCTTGGTTTAGACACATAAACATACATTTAATAAAAACAGAGTGACATAATTTTATTCCTAAAAAATCGACAAGATAATGAATAATTAACAGATACCGACGTCGTGTAATAACTAGACTTCAAGAGAGGAGATCGAAAATTAAGTTGAGAAAACATTTTGCATTGTTTTGCTGTTCTCTAAGTTCAATTTCAGTACAACTTAAAAAAAAAAAATCTATTAATCTAATAGTAAATATAAATTTTTATTTGACGTCGTGGTGGACGGATCCGAGATCCGATGCATGATGCATGTGCCTCAAAGTCGGCCTAACCCTACTACTTAAGTTTTGTGAATCTAGTTGACGAGAGACAGACTACACGCCAGATTAGTTCATTGTGCGTAAAGGCGACCAGCCATACGAGGCGCCTACCCGAGTCGCCTTTATCGCTCCCGCGTTTATAGGTCTCTATAACGCAAACTACTGCCAATCGGACGGTGTCCTTAAGCCATCAATAAATACAAATCTGCATGCTCTTCACCTCTTACATGACATGTAATGTGTGAGTTTTGAAATGTCCAGAGGGTTATTAACCGCAATACCTCGCACCGTACCAGGTTTATTGCTCCGACTGACTGCCCTTACCTCGTTGTCGACAGTGGATTGTTTTTCTCCCTTTCACGTCTAAAACAAAGCGCCGGCAGTAAAGTCTGCTACACTGACTCGGACGGGTCTTCGACCTGTTCGTCCTCTCTGTTTATGCGATTGACCGCACATCGCTCCATGCATCCTCGAGTTGCCGTCGGCGGGAGTTGAATATTCCCCGGGGCGTAAATAATCCACTGGTTTGCTACAGCGCTGCGCCGAATGCAGGGTTTCCAAGATCCGCCCTAATAAATTCGCTGCTGGATTTCGCTAGCGCACGAGTTACGATAATGAACCTGCCATTTCTCGTGCTATATATCGTCATCTCATTCATGTCCCCGTTTAAGTGAAACATTTTACCCGTAGCAAATGCATTACAAGTTGTATATTGCTTGCGTGTAATACAGAATTAAGGACGATCGTATGGCGAATCCGATACTTTTAATAGTAGTCGTTAATAAATATAATATAGCATGTCATACAAATAGCTTCAGTCAATAACAGGACTTACAGTAATGTAGAGGATTTTAATGCTCTATGCAAATGATAGATGCACAAAATCGTATGTATTAATATATAGGCTTACAAAAGAGTACGTTAAATTATTGTTGTAGTATTTTTATTGATTCTCGTAATCTTATTTGTTATTATAATCATAAACTTATTTAATAAAGACTTATAAACTCTCTTTTGCGCTTAAATCTGGCATCCTTAACCATAATTATAAAATTATAACTAGACTTATTTCGAAATATTTTAGCCAAATTCCTTTTGAATTTATAGACGTTTTTATTTGTTACATTTCATCGTGCTTGCCCGCGAATGACTGATTTTAGGAGTCTAATGCCTATTAACTAACTGTAGTAGGAAAAACGTTTTTCTCACAAACAAAGACAAGCTATCGATAACCATATTAAAGCTGGAGGTGTGTAGGTAGGCTATTTAAGTATATAGCCTAGAAGGAAATATTTCCGCGAATGTCAGCTGCTCTCTATTAATATTCTCATAATATTTAATATACAAATATGTTAAATAGTTGTTAGAAAAATGTATGACCTAAATTTAATGCTTGTTTTCTAATTAAACATATTGTTACGGCCTGTAGCTCGCACCGGCCACGGGCTCCCGTTATGCGCAGTCCGGCAGTGTGTGTGTGT
>NQII01001439.1:249244-275968 GCA_002778355.1 Clitarchus hookeri | reverse complement strand
TGCGCAAAAATATTCTGGGAACTAGGACCCTCGGCGCAACGCGGCAATTAAATACATTTCCGGGTGATGGCCTACGATCCTATAAATATTGCAGCGGTCTAAGGGTGGGGAGTCTGGCGGAGCCCATCTGGGTGAGTGCGCGGGCGAAGTCATGTGCGGATGACGACGGGAGATTGCGAGACCAAGGCAGACGAGGTGTGAATGGACGAGGGGGCGTGAAACCCGAAGAGTGAAGGCTTACTGTGCGCGAGGGCGCTCGGAGAACTGTAGAACATTGCGGACTGGCGGGACCTGGACTAAATAAAGGTGGGACTCAAAGAACATGTGATACGTATTTTATTGTAAATATTGGAACTGTCAAACATTGACATACATTTTATAAAAATAATTTAATTGGTTTTGTTACACTTTCTATTATGACTAATTTTTTAAAATGAAATTAATTACATAAAATTCTTTGAGGTAATATTAAATTGTATAGATTGATGAATTAATTAATTGAAAACAGCACGTCATTACACATCATTTCTAGAATTTCTGACGAGAAAGCTTTGTTTGTAGTTACTTTAAATAAAATTAGTAAATTGTAATTAACTCTTTTACTTAATTAAAACCTCCATACCTTAACGAATCTGGCTCAGCCCACTGACTTTTGAAGAAATTGTAACAATATTTTTTAGCAAACTTTTATTATCTTTGACTAATTAATTCTGAAACAAAGTAATCATATTACTTAGTATTACGTTAAACTTACATTAATTTCCGACGTAAAAAAAATAATGCCATTAACAAGAAACTGGTTAGGAAAAGCCATCTCAGAAGTCGTAAAGAGTCGCTTAGTGTCCCTACATTATATTGATCTGCGCGCTCTCGCATTGCATGGAAATGATATGGTATATTAAACAATTTATGGCACGCCCTTCACTCTAAGCTAGAGAATATGCTCGGAATAAAGCAACCCTCTTTTATTTCGATGATCGAGGGAATGAGTTTGCAGTGAATGCATTAAGGTTTTTTCTTTTTGTACTTCAGTGCTTAGCGGTTTGACAAGCACTAGGCGCCTAGCAAAGTAACGACCCATAAAATAGTCCCATGCACTCTCGAGGAAAGCTATTTTAAGAGAGCTGGTGGCTAGTAGGTCAGGATATAAATCCATTATGTCCAATAGGAGGTCATCGAAATGTATTTGCAGGACTCGCATAGCAGAAATAAGAAAAAATGGACGTTTGCAGGTGAGTGGCAATACCGCATTGATGTGGGGATTCGCAAACTAGTAAATGCTCTAGACCAACCCCCAACCTGCCTCACTGAATTTATTTTCACTTTTAAAGTATTTTATTATTTTATGTGATAGGCTGCTCTGATATTATCAACACGTATCAGGTTACGATGTATAAGATTTAAACAAATTGGTAATGTTGATCATTACCGTAATGCTTTTTATATAATCGTTGACCAAATAAGACATTTGCACTTTTTACTAGACAAACTGTATTTTTTCCCCCATGTGCGCGGCTTTTTATTCTTCAGATGAAAACGTACATTGACCTTTGGTTTGATTATATTTGTACAGTCCTGATCTAAATCATCCACACAAGCGATTTCAAGAGAATAAATGTTGATATTAAGACCGATAATTCGAGTGAATTGTAAAATGATGGCTATGTAGTTTAATTTCAGACTTGGGGCCACGGTGGCTGAGCGGTTAGCCTACTCGCCTCGCATGTGGGAATCGTGCCGGACGATACCGCCGGTCAACGGGTTTCCTCGGGATCTCCCGTTTCCCCCGGGGCTTTCATTCCGGCACTGCTCCATACTCACCTCGCTTCGTCCTCAACGGCTCTCAACACTCACAAATCTCTCTACCGTTAGAAGCCAGTAAGACACAAGGCCCGTTACCAGAATCTCGTGCAGCCAATGAGGGCAAACATCAAAGGAATTGTTACGCCATTTCGTCTCTGTGTGGTTGTCTATTCTCCGGCTCCGGGTTGCTGGATGGTCGACCCGCGGAGGGCGCAGCGAAGGAGGACGAAGAAGCAAGGAGCGTGAAACCACGCTAATAGCGGTGAGGAATGTGATCCTGGCCAGGCCGCGCGCGCCAGAGAGAAATAAAACAAGGAGAACATACATCCCAGGGCCACACGCATCTGGCTTGGCTCTCACCTTCCTGCCATGGAGAATCCACCCGGCATGTCTATCGTCACGGCTTTCCTCCGGCGGACTCGCCTCTTCACCAAACCCCCCCTACCACGTGCTTAGTACTAGTTCAATTGGAGGGGAAGCCCAGGACACAAACGCAGGCCTGGTACTACAAAACCTCACTTGGTCTACTGATGCATGTTACTTCTACACCCAACTTTTGTTTCTAGAGTGCATAGGCAGAGCTAGTGGTTTTATTGTGAAAAAAAATTATGAGTACACGGTAGACTTCAATACTATAAGCACCCAACAGCTGTTTGTTGGTAGATACCTGAAGAATTCGCGAGTTCAATGACCTGCAGGCTAGACTCTATAGTCTTGCGTACAAATATGCCGATATCAACTGCACATTGGTTGTCTGCTGTCACAGTGGAAGGCGAAGATTGGGTCAGCCTTCCTCCTGGAGGTGTCATACACCGCGTGGACTAATGGTTGACAGTTTATTAACACACGTGTTTCGAATTCTAGCTTGTCCCGAAACGAATCCGCGAATTTTTCAGGTCTCTAGCCATTGGTTGCTGTCTGCTTGGGAAAGTGTTTTCATATTTGACCGAGCCACTAAGAATTCGGCAACATCGGCACGGCTCCTACGTGATTCGTGTGCGGTTAACACGCGCCTAAAAGTAATTCAGCCAATCAGGATAAGTAAACGACCCTGCACTCTTTTGAAGTATAACTTGTCATGAAATGTTTTCGTCAAATTTCACTACACCTACGTATAGGTGTAGGGCCTGGCAAGCATTAAGAACCTGCTGCTTCTCCTAGCTCAATCAGATAGCCTTATGGTGTGCCCTTTCAGAGCCAACAAAAACACGACGTTACTGATAACTAATGACCCTACTTTCCTCTACACGAGTGCAGATAAATCTTAGTGAAATTCTTAAAAGCTTAAATGGCAGGTAAGCGTTGACGTCTCATTGACAGAAATATCATTAGAGATGAAACCAGAAACATTTGAAACAGTACCAAGACAATTAAAATATACGAGTGACTTACCCAGGATTCGAATTCAGAAGAACTCGTAAAATTAACATAGCGTGCAATTAACTGCGTCATGGAGGTACGATTCGGAGCATCAACTTCTGATGTGCTCAGTCTTTATGTTTTGAATGATAGGGTTTACTAACCTGAAACATTTACACGGCCATAATTTTGAAAATAAGTGTCTGCGCCACTAAAAACACATACGTTTACATGGCTTGCCATAACGTAATTTGTGTGAACAAATTAGGTGGAAATCAGTTGATTGGTCTCCGAGACATGACTAAAAGCTTTATTTTTTTAAACAGGGATAAACAGATCAGCAACAGTGGCTCTGAATTGTACTGTTATCAGCAGAGAGACTCTAATACAGTTAAAAGATTTCCGCCCATATTATATTTCAGTAAACTAAGGGCGTTTCAGCAGTTTTTTTTTGCTTATTGGTCGCGTGTCTCTGTGATAAAACACATTTTATATGACTGGCCAATTTGAGTTAAAGTTACTCGCGTGGAGAGTGTCTGTAATCCGCGCAACACGAAAATCGTCCAATCAAGAAAGTCGATGTGACCTGATGTGTTGTGAAGTACAACTGGCCATGAAGTCTTTTTCGCGAAAATCGCGCGTCGCAAAGTACCAGCATAATGTTCTACCATGTGTCGGGACCAATACAAATGTGTGTGTCTTTTGTGTAACTACGTACGGAATACAGCTTGCACAACGGACCATGTCTTCCACCAAATACGGGACTTGCTTGTAGATAGGAACAGGACAATTACGCGTTTTCAACAACCTGTAGCCTAGACTCCATGGTACTATTTTTTGAGCTTCAGATTTATGATCGTTGGCAGCTGTTCTCAGCTTTCACCCTAGACCAGGTGGCACGCGGTTAGGCGCTTCATTAGTTTCATCTTGTCCGACAATGAGTTCGCGAAATTTTCCAGTTCGTACTTGTTGGATGCCGTTTTCTGTTGTGCACACTGCACGTCATTAACCACGTAACACATCATCCTGAGTACTGTATATTTTCTTTCACGTGCGACATGTTGCAGGGCAGGTGAAGTCTTGGCCGGTGCTGTGCAGTACCAGACGCTACCACCAATACGGACATCGCATTTTCCTGGGTTGCTGCTGACTCACAAACCGGTTGCTCTTTCCATAGGTTCTAAGGTGTCGGTTATCGTAAGAAACTTGTTAGTACTGTTCACGCCAAAATTTTGTTCTTTTGCAACACGTGAATCTAAAAATTAGTGTGTACGTAAAGGGGTTAACCGTTTGAGGAGTACGCACGTGTATAATGTAGGCTACGTTTATATGGAAATGTTTTCGCTCTTGAAGACGAAACTGACACTTATATACTTCTACTGTTTCGCTAAACGTTATTGGAGCATAAGAAAAAAATTAAAACTAGACAACATATTAGTTCGTATGAATAAAACTGTTATTTTTAATAATTTGTAAAAGAACACGATACATCGTTAAAATGGTTACAGTTGTCGCGACACATTATTTGGCACACGGTCAACTCGCAACTTAATTCGGTGATGGCTAACCAATAACACACTTTGCAGAGTACAGTGTAGGACGATGTTAAGTGCAAATACAGACGACGACACAACTGACATTGCTGTAGTTGAGATTACAGGCAGCTTACTTCAATCTTGTCCTCAGTGCGGGTGAATTTGTGGTGTCCTCAAAGGGTTAAACCCACTTGTGTAACGTCCAAAATAAATGACACCATGCCTCAAAAGAAAAAAAAACTGTTCTATGCTGAGAGCATGCGGGTGGTTGGCGATATGCAGATTTAACGCAACCCCACGTTAATTGCAAACTGTGCACGACGCCTTCCCACTACATTAAAAATAAACAAGAAGTACCCTTACACGCCGAATTGTGTGTGGAAAGGGTAGTGTGGTCTGAAATTACACATTTATTCCGCCCACGCGCACAGAATATTACAGCCCACGCTCACCCCTCCCCCGCCCGGCAAGACAGCCCTTACTCCACACTCCCAGACACGTTATTTTTAACCTACCATGTTGCGGCACATTCAGTGGCGTTGCCAGCTTTTACTGAAGGAGGGCGGAATTGCAATTATATTTTGTGCATGACCCATAATTAAAACGATAAAAAATGTGATCCGCCTGCTTATCTTTATGCTTGCGGCATACACAACTCCTTCAGTAATTTAAGCGAGCCGGCTAGCTCAGGGAGAGTTATAACTTATAAACCATTATTCACTGGATGCGTTAAGTTGTAGGTAAGGGTAGCGAAATTTTGCGAAAAGATTTCAAGACAAGTTATATTCCAAAACACTGCACGGTCTTTTACGTGTTGTTATTGGTTGAATTACTTTTTGACAAGTGTTAACTCTCTGCACAATAATGACGTAGGAGCCGTGACGATGTTGCTGAATTCTGAGTGGTCCGGTCGAATATGAAAACCCCTTCTTAAGCAGACAGCAACCTATGGCAGAAGACAAACTGCTGTTGGGTGCTTATAGTTAGGGCCAGTGACTTTTCGCGTAAAAATCGAAGCACACAGTAGACTTCAATACTATGTACACACCTCAGATGTTGTTATCCCTCCATTGGCTGCTGGTGCCGTGTCCGTCGCTGACCAAGTAACTAAGGACTAAGTAACTCCAACACTGAACCTTCATGATTCGTGCGCAAACGGTTAACACGGGCCAGAACATTTGTTAGCCAATCAAAGAAGTTGGACGACCCTACAGTGCTTTGGACTGTATCTTGTCTCGTTTCGCGAAATATCACTGCCCCTAAGTATAAGTTATACCGCGAACTCCAACTGCACACGGCGGCAAAATGCTGTCACTTGCCAGCAACATGCCTGAACGCCGTTCACCGTTCAGCGTCTGGTAACTCACTCGCCATTTTGCTGCTGAACAATTACTAGGGACAGGAACATTTCGCGAATAAATTAATCTGCAATCTAGACTCCGCAGTCCTCTGCATAGCAGAGACTCAGCTGTTCGTTAATTGGCTAACGCCTTGGAAATTAGCTTTTATTACCTATAAAATTACACGCGATTCGCTGCTTTTCTTCAAGCAGGTTTACTATTGACCCATTGTCTTCCCCGGCAGACCCGGAAATTCACGAATTCATTCGTCAACAAGTTAGACTCCACAGTCCTTCGTGTATTCGATAACTAGTTATTTTTTCATTGGCCGTTGCTTCAGTTTAATCCCAGACCATGTGATTCAGGATTCGGTCCTTGCTTTCCTCGCAAGTTCGTTGCTGGTTGAAAATCAGCCATGGCGAGGGGGCTTGCCTAAAAACTTGGTCCAATAGAATAATAAACACGAATGTACATGTGGTTGAATTCTAACTTGTCCGGAAATTATTTCGTGAAATTTCCGGGTTTTTGGTTATACCAGACAGTCGCAAAAATAACTCAGGTTTATGGGTTTTTGAAGTCTAGCTTATACTAACATAATTACTTTTTCTGTGTCACCAACGTAATACCTTAGAGTAAAAAATTCACAGAGACAAAATGGCGTGGTGGTTCCTTTGATGTGGGCGTACCCGTTATCTGATTGGCTGCGTGAAGCTTTGGGAACAGTCTTTGTGTCTGATTGGCTACTGCGTGCTGCGAAATATTCTTTATTGGCTGTGCTGCCCCCTGGTAAGTAGGATACCAGGCGATGATTGGCGAATGGCGTTCCGACATAGTAATGGCTAGTGACGCCATTTTGGTGACGTGTGCCGCTTAAGTTCGCGTTTTTAGCTGCTGTTTTACATCTTTAGTCTTAAGTACTATGTGGTAATTCTTAGAGTTGGTGATTTTTCGGGAAAAAAATTCGAGTTAAGGGTAGACTTCAATACTATAAACAACCAACAGCAGCAGTTTGACTATTCTCATTGACTACTGTCTGCTTGAGAGGGCGTTTTCATGTTTGGTCGGGCCACTCAGAATTCGGCAGCATCGGCACGTGATTCTTGGGCAGACAGTTAACACGTGTCCAAAAGGAATTCAACCAGTCAAGACAGGTAAACGACCCTGCAGTGTTTTAAAATATAACCTGTCTTGAAATATTTTCGCAAATTTTCACTTTAATAATGCTGGAACAAAATAGTAAGCATTTGAAGTCCACCCCATCGCAGAAAAAATTTCGCGAAATACTCGTGGCTGAAGCTGTCGGAAAGGCACAGATGGCGAGAATGGCAAGTCGTCACAGAGAAGGGGGTGGGGGGCGCTATTTTAAACCGGGAACATGGGTTTAATTTGTAAAAGAGGGGAATAGGAGGGGGAGAAGACACGCAGCCCCTGACAAATGGCAGAAAGGCACGCTCTTATCTGGCCATCGATTTCATACTCGACCGGCGGTAACATAAACTCGCGTTGGGCTGTTCTTATGGTCCTAGGTCTAATCCACTATACCATCGCTCACACACGCTGTCATTACACGGCTCTGATGCTGCACCTGCATCCGGGACATGCGATATTTTTTCAGATTAACAAGTTCAGTGCAGAATTCGTAGGGACACGTGAATTCAGTGAAAAGTTTTCCGCGCATGTTAGGTTTAAATACCCTATGGGTAGAGCTGACAAACGCACAGACATACACAGACACACATACATTAACACACACATAAACATAAGCCTTTCTTTCCTTCCGAAAGTAGGCTAAAACACTGTTTTACAGAAGAGTAAATGACTTAAAGAGAGAGCTACTTTGAAAAATGTTAAATTCAGCAGAAATCGTTAAAATACCTCATTTATGTTTCAATAACCAAAATTATAAATTAACAAGAAATTATCGGCTTTCATTTCTTTCCTGAAAAAGAATAACATCGAAATATTGATTTTTCTTAAAAATTATAATAGAAACAACTGGGCTCCCGCCTACGTAGAGAGGCACAGGAACGATAAGGGTGACACTGCCTCGTGCAACAAGTACGCCATCGCCACTAAGCGCAAGGCTCTGAACTGATGTGCAATGTTTTCGTCGCACAGCGTGTACCTATGAGAAGGACTACTGTTTTCGCGATAACATTTACGTGGAAGCTAGACGTCAATATCCTATGTTCACACTTGCAGTCTTCATTTGTCTATTGGCCACTTGTGTTTGTGTGAAAAGAGTCTGGTGCACGAGTGAGCCAATCAGAACTAAGTTTCTCCGATACTGACCGTCCGTGACAGACAAGACGCGCATCAATTCAAATGATTCAATTACGAAGGTTGTTATGAACTAAAGTGCTTTGGAACACAACTTGACCTAAAAAATTTTTCGTGGAAAAATAAAAAAAAAAGGTGGCCCCTGCCTATGGGACTTTCAACGGTGATATTATTATTTCATTGGTGAAAAGTCTGTAGGAAGGTTCAGTGTAGAACCCTTGGGTAGTTATGTGTGTATCTGGCACGTATATTTTGAGGTACGACGCTTTGAAATAGCCGTTCGTAGCCATTTTAGATTACTGAAAAATGGCGTTTGTAATGCATGTGACGTCTTGAAAGCACTCAACAGCCCTCATCCGAAGAGTGTGTTCTTTTCGCAGGTCAGCACTTTGGACGCACGTTTAATGGTTTCACACAAAAACGTGAATTACTAACGTGCTTTACCGCTGCTCAAGCGCCAAATAGGCGTGCTGCGAAATATTTCCTATTTCCTGTGCTGCCTTCTGGCGAGAAGGATACCAGGCGCTGATTGGTGAACGGCGTTCCGCCTTGCTGCTGACTGGGGACGCCATTTTGCTGGTGTGTTCGGCTCGAGTTCGCGCTGTAAGCGACTGCTCCATCTCTACACCGTCTACTCTCCGTCATGCCGCAGTTTATTGATCTCCTCTCGTGGCGGGTTCATCCCTGCTTGCGGCCCGCAGGAGAAGTCAAAGGAATAAGAGGAAGGGCCGGCCGTCTCTTTTGACCACCTGCTCCGCCTATCCTCGCTACGTTCTACAGCGGCGTTTGCCGTGCCCTTTGAACCCTCCATCCCTGGGGGGCCGGCCCAGCCACCGGGTAATCTAGAATCATCCTTCTCTCACTTCGCCAGCTGGTCGTAGTTCGAAAAGCAAGCGTTTATTTATTTCTAGTGGGGTCCGGAAGCTTTGAAATTGTTTTTTTTTAGTTCCAAAAAAATATTATTAACGTGTCACATTTTATTTAGTATTATTCCATATTCAAATTGAATTTAAAATTATTTTATACGTGACCTCTTAAAGAACACGTACATTTTTTTTCGTTTCAGGAGTTGAAAAAGAATACATTTTTGACGTGAACAGTACTCGCGAATTTATTATGAAAACTGAAGTTTTGGAAAATCATTTCATTATACGCATGGTACAAGAAGCACCTAGTTATATAATAGTTAGCGACCAACAGCATTGACCTGAAGGGAAAGGTGCTAGCTTCTGGAATTGCACGGCACCGGCCATGATTTCACCTGTTCTGCAACATGTGACGTGGACGACCATACTCAGGATAATATATTAAGCGGTTAAAACTTACACCATATGGGATTATATGTCTCATTTGGAAGACGACTACCTCTCCTGTGGAAATAAATCAATTTTTCATGTCAGAATCGTGCGATTTTCTCTCGCACTGCTTACAGAATACCTTTAACCCATTCAGACCCAGTGTATACAATTGTGTACATTACGAACGCGAGTAGAAAGATTATGCATCTTTTGGCATTTGTGGACCGGAGACAGGAGCTGTTCATGCTCCGTCATTCCGGTCCCCCGGCGGCCATCTTCCCTTAACATTTTCTTTTTCCCCCTCAAAATCGACCATTTTTCCCTGAAAATTTCTTTTTTACCCTAAAAAAAAAGCACCGATCCCCCCTAGTTGCAAAAAAAAAAAAAAGTCACCGAAAGGCATTTGTATATACATCGGGAGGATTTGGGAGGCTCGCTTCTAGAGGAAAGAGCAGTGGCGGCCAGGCTTCAAAGTATTAACCGCAGATAGTCTTTAAAAATTATTAATTCGTAGAAACGAGACAGTGCCATGACCTACCTAAACATACCTATGAAAAACCCACAGAGGAGGAAAAAAAGATTTACGCATTATTATAATTGAATATAAGAACGATTTTTAGCTTCATTTCTTTGATTTATGTTTGTCCTTAAATTCTGTAAAATAATTTTACTAACCACATTTTAAGATCAATTACAATACCTTTAACGTTCCTGTTTTAATTTTTTGTAAAAAGTCCGGTACATTGCAGTTGCGTGCTAATAAAAAATCTATGGAATGTATTTTTATAAGCAGAAATTATATCACGTGAAATAACAACGGATTCGGTACAAATATAAAATAATTATTTTTATACAATGCCGTATAGTACATAACATTATACGCCTTTTACCATTGTAAGTTACATCCTTGTTTATTAGTAGATCCACCAGTTTTTTTTCCGTTTTTTTTCGCTAGACTGAAACGTCCTATGGCATACGTGCAACTTTCCTTTGGTTAGTGGAAACTCGTCTTTGTCGGGAGACAGTGCCTTGCCTGAATGGGCCAATCAGAATCACGTAACCCTGACACCGAGTGTCCGTGATTCGCGGGCAGACGACTGCAATGACTGACAGTTAAAATCGTCCAATCACGAAAGTGGATCTGAAATCTTAGAAGTTTGGTGTGCAAGTAGTCCTGAAATATTTTTTTTAGCAAAAAATAGGTGGCCTTATTTATTAGGTACATTAATTATCTGTACAGAATACGTGGATCATAGTAGCATCACTAGAGATGATGGAAAATCGCGAAAATTATTTGAGCCAACATATCTCATAAAAAACTAACGGGTTTATTATTTCCTGGGTGGATGAACAATGTCTTGACTCGGCTTAGCTGTTTGCAGACCAATCACGAACGTTGTGCCTTTTAGTATCAGTGAAATGGGGTAGTAGCTTCAAACATACATGGCAGCCAATAAGGAGAGAAAACTCTCCGACATGTTTACAGTACTTTGAATCCTAGCAAACAGTCAACTTTTCCCGCGATAAACCATCTTATCTAGGCATCACCTTCTTTCATGTTCAGCTTAATTTAGAAAGAAATGGGGACTAGTTAAGACAACTCACGCCGCGCCAGTCAGAAGTCGCGTCACATTACTATTAAACTACTTGCGACGAACAGAACCGCCTAAATTTAGGGTTGTAGTTTTTTCCTTGGAGGGTTTTTTTTCTTAATTCCAAGAACCCGTACAATAATAAATCGACCCTGACCTCTCCCAGTTAGTTAAAAAGGAAGGGAAGGTTTGTTGGAGGGGCGGCGGCAACGCACACCCCACCACATTGCCGCCGTAAGTAGCGGTGTGTCGGGGTGTTTATCGGGAAGGAGAAGGGCGGAGGAGGCGCCCAAGTGCCGACCTGCATTCTACCTCTGACGTCACGAGCCGTCGTTCGCGGGGGTGTCAGAGACGCGTGTGTTCCCGACGCGAGGCGTCGATATCGCAACGCGCCTTGCTCTCCGCCGACGCCACAGAGCCGCGGTGGCCGAGCGGTTAGTCTGTTCGCCTCCCACTAAAGCGAACCGGGCTCGATTCCCGGTGGGGTTGCCCCTGAATTATTGCATGCAGGAATCATGCCGGACCATGCCGCTGCTCTGTGGGTTTTCTCGGGGATCTCCCGTTGACCTTGCGTTCCGGCGCTTCTCCATTATCACCCCATTTCACTACCATCGGCTCTCAATACCTCGTTGTTAAGAGCCACCCAAATCTTTTAACTCAACAATAGCCGCTGTTCCACCGCGGCCCCTGTTCACAGCACGCGACAGTCAATGGCACACATTGTTCTTCCTGGAGCCTCGCAGCCAGTCAACGAATGGATATGTCCGTGTCGAAGGAGCAGCGACACCATTTCACCTCTGTATACTTAGCTAATCTGTGCTGTTGCCGAATGAATCCGCGAAATTTACGCACTTCCATTCCTGACGTGCCAGACTGACTGCAGCCCAATGACAAAATAAACGGAACGGTTTAGGGGTTTGAAGCCTACCCTGGCATCCAGTGAATCCGCGATATTTCCACGTCTAAAGCCATTGATATGGACACCGTATTTTAGCGAAAAGATTTCATGACCAGCTGTATTTTAATAACTCTTAAGCTCAGATCCACTTTCTTAATTGGAGGATTTAATTGATACGTGTCTTAGGTATCTTCCCGTGAATCACATACGTTCAGTATCGGGGTAACCTTATTATGATTGGCCAGTGATGTAAGCAAATGTCTTCTCGCAAAGAGACGCCCCCTGTAACCAAAGGAGACTGCTGGTATGCCCCTAGGTTATTGAAATATAGCATGTGCGAAGATCGTTCCCCGAAATTCGGGTGTATTTAGTCATCGGCCAATTGGGAAAATAATAGTTCATTTTCACTACTCAAATATTGTCTACGGAGCAGCGGGCGTGCGCAATATACTCTACATTCAACATTCCTTCTACGAATTTAAACGTTGTGTTATATATAAGCTCACGAATCAGTAGAGTGATCTGTGTATCAATGCCTAGGAATAGTGGGTTCACCACAATTGACCGCAAATAACCATAAAATCAGAGAAACTCAGTCATAATAGCAACCAGTTAGCTACCATTGCTTCCTCTAGAACACTCAACAGGTTTTACTAATATAGGGCAACCCGTTTAGAGTGCCAACATGTCAAACTGGTGCCCTTTCATGTCGCACTTGTTTTGCACATTCCAACTTTATATGTGGTAGCATTTGTATACCTCCATTAATAATTAGGAATTAAAACCCAGATGTGAGTTGAAGTGTTTCATTTTTTACAGCCAGTAATTTACTTCGAGGCATAATATCAGCGTAATAATTATTATTTATACTTCTATCCGCAGCTGTGCAATACATTTCTATGTGTGTGGAAAATGTTAATAATAATAAAAACTGGACACAGAAAGCGATTTTAATATATATTATCTAATAACATGATATGTGGAAGGGCGGTAGTGTAAAGAATATCACACATGGTACACAGTATTATAATGATCAGACATTTATTCGCGAAAAAAGTCTTCGTGGTTAGACTTATTTGTAAGGATAGGAAAATTTTGCGAATTCGTTTCAGGACAAGACAGACGTCCGACACGTGTACACATAAGTTACCTTTGCTATTGGATCACAGTTTATTAGATACGCCATGGACAGTTATGAGCCAATAGCAAACTTGCAAGGAAACAAGTAGCGAGTGCCATACTGCCAGGTGTGTAGTAACACTGCCTACTGTCTGGAGCAGCAGCCAATTAACAAACATCTGAGGTTAAAGTGTACATATGACTGTGGAGTGTAGCCAATAGGGCAATGAACCCGCGATATTCTCGTATCCCTACTTATTTGGAAACAGTTTGTGGAATCATTTGCTGATTGGTGTGATTTAATGACTGAATCACTCAATTTGGAGACGCTTTCGGATATCATTCAGATACAGTTTTATTAGATACAGTGGAAAGTAACGAGAATATTATGAGCCAACACATCTTCGAAAACACTGTCGCGTGATAATCCTTCTATGATTGGAGGATGCATTTACGACTGCGCTTGGGCCTTTGCAGACCAATACTAATGATTTAGTCCTACGAGAGTGCCATAATTCTCGTCGACTCAGAGAAATGGGTAATTAGCGCCATACCACAGACACAGAGTAGATAAGTAGACAGAGACGGAATGGCGTGGTGTTTTCCTTGATGTGCACGCACCCATTCTCTTATTGGCTGCGCGTTGTTCAGGGAATGATCCTGGTGAGCGAGTAAATTACAAGGCGCTAATTGGCGAACTACGTTCCGTCACGTTGCTGGCCAACAACATGGCGTTACTGGCCAGGAAATGTTATAACGCCGTTCGCCAATCAGCGTCTGGTAGCCTACTCGCTCATTAGCAGCCTAGCTAATGGGTAGAGACCTGAAAAATTCGCTGATTCATTTCGGGACAAGCTAGAATGCAAGACACGTGCGTTTATATAATTTCAACCATTGATCCACACGGTGTTTGACGCCTCTTGGAGAACGCTGGCCCAATCGTTGCCTTTCACTGTCCCAGCAGACAACCAATGTGCAGGTGATATCTGCATATTTGCCCATACGACTGTGCCGTCCAGCCTATAGGTCATTGGACTCGCGAATTTTTCAGGTCTCTACTAATGGGGAATCTTTCGCAGCATGTACTAGGCAATCAGAAACAAATCCCGTTTCCAGAGCCCCACACAGCCTATCAGAGAATGGGTACGCCCACATCAAAGGTACCACCACGCCATTTCGTCTCCACCCACTTATGTGTGTATGACCACAGAATAGATAACAAACAATAATTAGTGAAAGAAAAATTGCACGTTTTCAACAACTTGTAGGCTAGACTCCATTGTCCGATGTATTTTAGAGCCTCAGATTTCTGTTCATTGGCCGATGTCTTAGTGTGTAGCCAGTTTTACATCTTACCAGGTGGAACGGGATTCGGCGTTTGTTTTCTTGCAGGTCTGTTGTTGGCCCGGATCTCGCCTGGGCGTGTCTAATAAACTCCGATCCCATTGAAAAAAAAAAAAAAAAAAAACAACCAGAAATGTACATTTGTTTGAAGTCCAGATTGTACTAGAATGAATTTACAAAAATTTTGAGTCCCTACCCATAATGAAAAAAAAAAAAATATATAAATATATATCTGGCACGTGCACAGTACTTTGAATCTAGGCAACAGTGAACTTTCTCCGCGATAAGCCATCGTCTCTAGGTATTATGTAAACATATTTGTAATAAGGTAAAATTTTGTCGAATCTGTTAATACTCAGTAACGGATTGGGAACTGTAACATTGGTACAGTATTATTCTTTATTTTTAGAGGCATTTTTCATTTCTACTGCTCCAAAATTTGGCATGTATCTTTTCGTACGTAAATGTTAATTTTTATGCTGCATTGGCAACACTTACAACAGAGTATTTCATATGCAATTTATAATTAAAATGAAATAATTCGTATACTTTTTTTTTATAATACTCAAATGTACAGAAATTTAAGTTATTATACTAACTTACAATTACCATGAAACCCCTATGGGAACGACACAATATTTTTGCGAAAAGATCTCATGACCTCTTTTATTTCAGAACACATGTATTTCAGAGCCACATTCTGGAATGGATAATTTACGTATTATGCATCTTAAATGTATAACAGGCGAATCAAAGACGCGCACTACAGCAAAAACCTAATTCTGATTGACCAGCCAAGTAAGAAAATTTCTTCTCACAAATACATGGAACCAATAAGCAAAATAAAACTGCTAAAAACCTAACATGCGCGGTAATATTTTCAATGACCTATGGAAAACAACCACACGTAATTTTGAGCGTAAATCTCCGAAAACTTTTTTAAATAAAATATGATTTGTTTCCAATCGTAAAATCCTTTTTTTATTTATCTAAAAAAGTGATAAATGTGAGTTAAATCGTGGAATAAGAGTTAAATTTTACCGGATGCCAGTTGTTGGTAAAGAAATACAGAGGGAAAACTTTTGGCGAAATAATTTTAAACTCGTGTGGGTGGATGGGAAACACATCATTTACCGAGG
Organism: Clitarchus hookeri; assembly: GCA_002778355.1. Taxonomy (NCBI): domain Eukaryota; kingdom Metazoa; phylum Arthropoda; class Insecta; order Phasmatodea; family Phasmatidae; genus Clitarchus; species Clitarchus hookeri. Next base: position 260,261 of record NQII01001439.1, on the reverse strand, counting down.
ATTGTTTTTAAAAGCCTCTGGGAAAAAAAACCCCAGCCGCCACCGTTCTTAAAACAACCCCGGCTGCATTTCCTCCCCCGGGCGAATTCGCGAGAGTTACTTCCTCCCCTCCGCCCGGTATAAATAGCTCGCCATTGATCGCGGCTGGTGGGCGCGGGGGGTTGCCGCGGCCGCCGCTAGGGCGGCGCTGGCGTCGCGCGTGGGCGACCGTGGCGCGGCTCTAGCGGCGGCGCGCAGAGTCTCCGCGCAGTGCAGTGCAGGGAAGGCTACCGCCGCGGGGACATGCTTTCTGCGGGTTGCGTCAGCCCCTGAGCAAGCCAGCGAGCAAACCCTTCACGGAGTCTCGCAGCGCCGCAACATCTCACCGGTAGCTGCTCGCAACACAAGGTAAGACTCATTCTGCGATCACCCTCGAACCCCTAGGAGTTTAGGAATGACTAACACAGCTGGCGAAGGCTGTTCACGATAAACTGAGCACTTTTTAAATCAACCCCTAGAAAAAAAGTTGCTGCTCCTACCTGCATACATATATTTTAACGGACGCACAGAGTGAAATGCGCCCAGTAAAGCCGATAACGACGTAGAGAAAGTAGTTCCATATCTTAATGTCGAATAAAAAAGTGTTAGGCAACCATTTGTGATAACTTAAATTATTTCGTTCGCTTTCTGTTTTCTTAATGCATCTAAGTGTAAAAAAAAGCAGATTTGTGAAATATTCACTTTTATAATAATTTCACAGTTTCACGTGACCGACGCATGAATAAAGTGAAGAGGCGCGTGGCAATAATAATTTTACATAAGGCGGAAGAATATAGAACGTACGTGCAAGTAGATCTTAAGCAGGGCTTTGAAAAGTGTTCTGTTTACCGCGAACAGCCTATATCAAGAGTTGCAACACCATAGGCAGGGGAAATCATATTTCGCTATAAAATACCAAACCAATGTATATTTTAAAACACTAGCTTCATTTGCCTTTCATAATTGTTTGAACTGTGATTTGGCACGCGTTTTTTTTAATCACGGATGTCCGTCGACAAAGATACGAAAATTCTAACTGGCTCCGTGAAATCCCAAAATGGCTCATCACGCACACAGAGTTACTTTTTGTGTGTGCTTCATCCTTGAAGTCTACCGTGGCTTCAAAGTGTCACGCGAATAATCACAGGCTCTAGCCTTACGTATAAACGATGAAAAACAGCGATACAATTTTGAACCAACGTAGCTTCAAAAACACAACAATGTCATGACGCTTTTATAGTTAAATAGTAAGTTTTTTTTTTACTCGGCAAAACTACAGTTACAGATAGATACGTTCAAAGTTAGCTTTATTTTTTTATAATGTTAGACTTCACTGACCTATACCTACCCGAGTGCAATTAGCGGTTTTATTGGTTACTGGCAATTATACGACGTCGTTTACCTGCGTTATCACTTCGCTGGCGATTGATTACTGAAACCCCGAGGCTAAACTATTGGCTAAGAAAAGTTCTTGTGACGTGACACACAAACTGTCGACCAACGGAAAAATTCAGACAAACACAGAGCATTTCGGAGTTTAGTGGGAAGACAAAAATAAACGCGAATTTTTCAGGAATCTGGTAATAGAGCACCTGAAGTCCCGTTTGCATAGAGAAATGCGAAGCAGCTTGTTACACATACGGTATACTGAAAGAAAAATGTTTGACGTGTGCACATTACGGCGAAACCCATGAAACATAGTCTCTGATTTTCGCGGAAATAATTCCACGCAGGCTAAATTGCAATATCCAATGTGCATAACTGCAGTTTTCTTTCATTTATTGGCCGCGTGTCTTTCAGAGAAGATATTTCAGTACAAGACTGGACCAGCCAGTTATGTTAGTTATGAAAAAAAAAAAAAAAAACACCAAAATTACAAGCTCAAAACTTTGTATTGACGATAAGGTTAAATTATATTTTACTATAAAATTAAAGTGCTGGAAAATAAAATAATATTGTGATGCAGGCTACCAGAAATTTGGAACTATAAAAAAATGGCGAAGCGAAATGAAAAATTACGCTCTACGTGCTGTTTAACTCAAAGGAACGATAATTTTTATTAAGAAAAAAAAATCTGAATTATTTTTTAGGAGATCTTGTATCTCACAAGTTAGATTTCTCAATTAAAATTTTTAAAATACTTAGGCCACCCGGTAGCATCCCGCTTTCAGAACAGAACCCGAGTAAACGAAGAAAGCAGGACGATGAAGGATTGCAATTTTTATTGCCAATTTCCTAGCAGTTTCATTTTGCGAAATCCTCTCCCCCCCCCCTGCTCCAGAGCTAGCTGCATGTTCGATGGTTCGCAGCGACGAGGGTAATTGGCTTTTCTGGCAACAGGATTTGCAAGAGATGACAGGAAGGAATTAACTTGTTTGTCTCGGAGCAAGTTCCTCACAATCACGAACAACTCTTTATTTTCTGATTCACTTTCGCATAGCTGGAGTAGATGATACTCTGTTTGCTTGTTACGTAAAAATCATAAATGGATAACTTTTTCAGTACAATTTTTAAACTGCAATAAAAGATTTTAATCTATGCATAGCATTACAAATTTGCCACACATTTTCTATACTTAGCATACATAGTTCCTTGGATACTAGTTGCCAAATATTTTCTTTTGCCTCTACAGCTGAAATATTTTACTTTTACACCACATTATTTTAGAAAACATACAACATGGTTTCAGTAGCTCAGTATTTATAAAAAAAACTCAAAGACTACAACACTTTTTTCTTAAAACTAAACATTAGTTTTACACATTCCACAATGATGTTTCGAAATTTTACTTTTACCAATTTGTAGGGGCACCCGAATTTCGCGGAAGATTTCCACGCATTCTATATTTTAATACCCTACGGGTAAACCAGTTTTCTTTTGTCTACTATTGACGGTATGTCTTTATGAGAAGACATTTTCTTACTTGGCTGGCCAATAATATTTAGGATACTCCGATGCTGCAAGTTTGTGATTCGCAGGAAGCCACCTAAGACACGTAACACGTTAATTATCCACTATAGAAAGTGGATATGAGCTTAAGTCTTATTAAATACTACTGGTCATGAAATATTTTGTTGAGAATCAGGTGTCCCAACTTATTTGCAGTGGGAAAAAAATATCTGCGGTAAATTGTGTCCAATGATTTCTTGTGAAAATACCATACAAAAAATAATACAGCGTGCACGTCAAGCTGCAAATACACCACTGCTACTACACATGTTAGGTTCATCACTATGGGTTTTAATTCTCTTCTGAATAAATGTAGAAAGCTGCCAAAAAATGTATGAGAAACTCTGCCATTCATGATTGTTTCGTACTATTTAATAATGGTGTGGCAAATCTGCGCAAAATTACTTAAGAGTGTATACTGCACTAAGAATTAAATTCAATTATTTTTTCATCGTCTTTGCTGATTTATATATTTATCCAAAGTGAGAATATACATACCAGGCCTACGTGGGGAAATGAAACATTTTTGAAGATTAATTACAATATTATGATGTAAGAAACCAGCAAAAAAAAATTCCGAATGTGATTCTGCAAGCAATAATTACTGATGCTAAATAACGCGCTATTTATTTAAGATTTACACCTAGCGTGAAAATTGTATTTAACAAGTACATAACTTTTTATGTTATAAAATAAGATGTAAAATAATTGATGTTTCAATTAGGCACACGCGTTCTCGGTCTGAATCAGTTAAGATTATAATAAAATTAAATCTCAGCTACTTAATAAACCGCAAGCATGTAGATTTATTCACAGTTTATATTTAAAGGAGAGAGTTTTTGTCACAGATTTTAGTGCTCTATATAAATCCATGACTGTAGGTGCAGTTCAGTAATTCACAAATCAGGAGAAGCTTAGTAACTGAAATTACAGCCACTTTAATGTCACCGATCCAGAAAAGTTGAAAGTAACCATGAATGGACTAAGTCTGAGGGTCAAGTAAGCAAAAACTGTGAAGTTTTTCCTACACGTTATTGCATTCAAGAAATTTTCCTCCCCTTAATGATCAGTAAAAATTCTTGCCTATATTTAAATTTCAGTGTAAATGACAACGGTTTGTATTTTGCTGTACATTGCTACATGTACATTGCCATAGTCCATTTATTGTTGCTTCCAAATTTCGTGATGCTCTGTTCAAGTTCTACTTTCGGAATATTCCTACACCCCATACTAACAAAGCTAAACCAAGTCTAGAAAATTTCCCCCAAAGGGAAGATGCACCGCAATTGTAAGCATTCAATTCAATAATATTTTGTATGAGAACTATTTCTTACTAGGAATTACCAATACACCAATTTTCTCTCTCTAACTTTGATACATGTTTATGTTAAAGTAAATATTATAGTGTAAAACGTTTTTGATACGTGACATATTTAGGAAACAACCGAACACCACATAATGCGACTAAACTATAATCCAGTAATAACGTAAGAGTAGCAGCTACACAAAAAACAACCATTTTTTTGCAGAAATATCTGTGTTACCATAAAACATTTAAGCTCTAATCAATTTTTTTTACTTGAGATTTTGAAGTCTATTCAAGGAGGATAAATATAGATGCCACTAACGTGCAATTTTGCTTCTCTGAATTTTTTTTCCTATTGTGTCTACGTCCGATATCACCAAATGATAAGTACTGTGCTTTATTTAATAACGTCTTATCACGTTCTTAAACAGCTTCATGACGTTTGCTGCGAAAAGTTTTGAATCATATGAATTCGTATTCGTGAGAAATTATCACGGAGTACATCGGAAGGTTGATTATGAAAAAAAACCCGAACCCCCAAAGACTTCTTACGTTACGAACTTAACACAGTTCGGGTCTATTGTGGCTTACATGAAAATAAGAAATATTCTGCGTAGAATTTTTTGTTCTTTTTTGGAGGTAACGGTGGTCTTATTTTAAGTTTGGCCTGTATGTCTGCTATTAAAGTTTTAGTATACCCAGAAGGCAAACAGTTTGTCAGAAATGTCTCAAGGCCTAAGCATTTCTGGGTTAAAGGTTCTCCATAAAGTCACAAGTTAACAACGATTATACAATAATTTGAATCTATTGTAGTTCTCCTTATATGTGGTTGCCTAAAGTGTGCATTCTCTGGATCGTTTAACAGTCACTAAAAACTGTACTTCAAGACTATTTTTATTTCAGATAGTAGAAAAAAGTCTGTCGGTGCCAAATCAGGGGAATAAGTAGGGAAATGGCCACCGCATACTTTCGTATGGCCAAAACGGTGAGAGAATTGTTGTAGTGTGTGCAGGGGTATTTTCGCGAAGAAGTGACCGATTCTCAGATTACATCAAATTCTTTCTAACACGTCCCATTCGTTTTGTGTTTTCATCATTTCGTACGTTTCCGTTGAACTTTTACTCAACTTAAAAAAAGTAACGCACAATTGTACTTGTATTGAAACCGCACTCACATATACGCACAACAGACGCAACTGAAACGTCTGCATTCGCCAACCATCCGTTCAATAGCAACGAAATAAGCACACGTTAAACAGGAAACTTCATAGTATATTTTCCACTGACGGCTAACAAATGGCGATACTTGCCTCTCCGGTAAAAACTCTCTCCTGTAACGTTTTGCTATACTCTGTAGATGAAACGAAAAATCATGGCAATTAAGACTCCATAATCTACACTGGTCCCATTGGGAGAGGCCTGCAAAATTTTCGAATTAGTGTGGGCGTAGGCTTGATTTAAAACTCCCTGTTAAAGAGCTTGAAATACGTTTGTTCATTGACTGCTGCCCCAGCTAGAATTCTTTAATCATTTAGGTTAAGTGGTATATGATTACCTCGCTCTTGTTATACCTTTTTGTAACTATATATCGGATGTACGTCATTAATACTTATACTCTTTGAACGTGAATAACTGAGAAGCCATTAAACAAAATCTGATGGATCTTCTTTATTTTACGCTATAAGGACAACGTCGAGTGACTAAGAATGTTAAAAACAGTTACAAATGTTCAAAATGCCCGCCATCTGCAGCAATACATCATCTGCAACGCTGTAGGACACGACAAACAGCAGGCGGCCACAATCGCGTCTCTAATGGAGTCGCGTGTCCATGGCTTTGTGGGTACAGTGTCCTTTCAAAGGTGCTCACGTTATCGTGAACATACTATATCTACGCTGGTTGAATGTTATCGCGACAAACAGGCGGGTCCTGTCTATGAGAGTTTTTATCAGCGTATCAGGATGCAAACTAGCAAGAGAGGACACATTCGCGTCTCTAATGGAGTCGCGTGTCCATGGCTTTGTGGGTACAGTGTCCTTTCAAAGGTGCTCACGTTATCGTGAACATACTATATCTACGCTGGTTGAATGTTATCGCGACAAACAGGCGGGTCCTGTCTATGAGAGTTTTTATCAGCGTATCAGGATGCAAACTAGCAAGAGAGGACACATTCGCGTCTCTAATGGAGTCGCGTGTCCATGGCTTTGTGGGTACAGTGTCCTTTCAAAGGTGCTCACGTTATCGTGAACATACTATATCTACGCTGGTTGAATGTTATCGCGACAAACAGGCGGGTCCTATCTATGAGAGTTTTTATCAGCGTATCAGGATGCAAACTAGCAAGAGAGGACACATTCGCGTGTTAAGCGACATACAGGCGGGTCCTGTCTATGAGAGTTTTTATCAGCGTATCAGGATGCAAACTAGCAAGAGAGGACACATTCGCGTCTCTAATGGAGTCGCGTGTCCATGGCTTTGTGGGTACAGTGTCCTTTCAAAGGTGCTCACGTTATCGTGAACATACTATATCTACGCTGGTTGAATGTTATCGCGACAAACAGGCGGGTCCTGTCTATGAGAGTTTTTATCAGCGTATCAGGATGCAAACTAGCAAGAGAGGACACATTCGCGTCTCTAATGGAGTCGCGTGTCCATGGCTTTGTGGGTACAGTGTCCTTTCAAAGGTGCTCACGTTATCGTGAACATACTATATCTACGCTGGTTGAATGTTATCGCGACAAACAGGCGGGTCCTGTCTATGAGAGTTTTTATCAGCGTATCAGGATGCAAACTAGCAAGAGAGGACACATTCGCGTGTTAAGCGACATACAGGCTAAACTGCACAGTCTTTTCGTGTACTCATGCCGCCATCATTTACTCACAGACTTCTGCTACAGCGTGATGTTATTTAAAGTCTAACCTGATTCCCAATGGGTGGCATCACCTTATGTTGCTGGTTTTTTATTGGCTCCGAGATTTCTTGGGTTTATCAAGCGAACCAGTGTACAATCACGTAAGCAATTTAACCGTAACCTTTTTTGAAGTACTTGCCGTTTTCAGATGAACAGGCGAATTAACAACCTCTCTAACTATAACTAAATCTTATAGTGAATATAATATGAACAGGTTAAGACTGTCAGTAAACGCGTTTCAGTAGTTCATAATTTTGCTTGAAAATAAACAAGAAAAAGTAGCCCATGAGAAACACGCATTTTCATCTTTAAATGCGTTAACCGTCCTCGCAGGCTTTTTCAATTAAACAAGTTGGAAAAACCATTCGCGGTAAAATACACATAACACTCGCGTACTCCCACGTGCACGGAACTTCTGACGGTCCACAAAAACGTTTTTGATTGCAAACGTGCATTAAATCCATTAGCGATGCGTAACCGAACACCAGAGGATTTATTGAGGGTTCGGACGACCTGCCATTTGAACAGATTCTGGTATAAAAAAAAAGTAACGGGGATATTTTTACATCGCACCGGATTTCAGCAGGCTCTCCTCCCTTGCATGGTCTGGCAATTTGATGCCCGGCTACGGAAAAGCGAAATGTACAGACGGTAAATTGGCGTACGTCCTCTGTATTTACACTTTATAATTTTTTTTAGTGAACATCCCAAACGATAATAGAAGACTTTAATCCATACAAAGAAGGCAAATTGACCATATATCAGGTTACTGATATAAAACTTTTATAATACAGAGCTTGGAACTTAGCTGTGCATTTGACACGTTGGTTTACACTTTGCATCCGGTACACATTTACCAGAATTCAAGAGAAGCTAGATTTCTGCCACTTATCTAGCGCCACCTGTTTTTCTCTGCGAAAAAATTTCAGGACTACCTTTTAGTCCAGAACCCATTTCGTGGTCGGATGATTTGAACTGCCACTCATTGCAGGGGGTCTGCCCGCCAATCACAGACTCTCATTTTCTGAGTTACCTAATTCTTAGGGGCAGTGATATTTCGCGAAAAGATTTCGAGACAAGATACAGTCCAAAGCACTGTAGGGTCGTCCAACTTCTTTGATTGGCTAAAAAATGTTCTGGCCCGTGTTAACCGTTTGCGCACGAATCACGGAGGTTCCATGTAGGAGTTACTTAGTCCTGAGTGGCTTGGTCAAAGACGTACACGGCACCAGCAGCCAATGGAGGTATAACAACAGCTGAAGTGTGTATATAGTATTCAAGTCTACTGTGTGCTCCGATTTTAACGCTAAAAGTCACTGGCCCTACTAATTCTGCATGGCCCAGTCAGGTAAGAAAAGGTTTTCTCATTAAGACACACGATCAATAAGCAATTATTCTCGCGACATTCGTGTCTCAAACCTATTGGTCTCCATTCTCACTGACCCCCATCTTATTGGTCAACACTACGCAACACCTACATTATTGGTCGGCTGTCAGCCAATGGTGTGCTGGGTTGGCCACGTTCCAATTGAATGTTATTTCGTATGTGACAGGATGTACAGGCCAGCATGTTAATTTCGGTAGTCCTTAGTAGGAACACTCGAATTTCAAGAAAATATTTCCGCGCAAGTTAGATTTCAGCATCGTATGGACAGACCAGCAATTCTCTTTTCCTTGTTCGCGGCGTGTCTTTGCGAGAAGACACTGTCTTGCTTGACTGGCCAATCAGAATTAGGTTACTTCTGTAGTGAGCATCTGTGACACGCGGACAGACACGTAAGACGCGTAACACGTAAATCATCCAATCAAGAAAGTGGATCTCAGTTTAAGTGCTATGAAATACAACTGGTCGTGAAATATTTCTGCGAAAATCGGGCGTCCTTAATAATTAGTAGGGCCAGTGACTTTTCGCGTAAAAATCGGAGTACACAGTAGACTTTAATACTATATACACACATCAGCTGTTATACCTCCATTGGCTGCTGGTGCCGTGTCCGTCTTTGACCAAGCCACTCAGGACTAAGTAAGTCCTACATGGAACCTTCGTGATTCGTGCGAAAACTGTTAACACGGGCCAGAACATTATTTAGCCAATCAAAAACGTTGGACGATCCTATAGTGCTTTGGACTGTATCTTGTCTCGAAGTTTTTTCACGAAATATCACTGCCCCTAATAATTATATATCCGGGAATTTCACACATTCATTCGGCAAAAAGCTAGACTCCAAAACCCTTTGTGTACTCAAGCCTCAGTTGGTTGTTCACTGGTTGATGCCCGAGGCCAGGTAGCACGGGATTCAGTCATTGTTCTCTTGTAAGTTAGTTATCGGCTCAAATACGCCCAGGGCACAGAGTATACAAGCATACACAGACGAAATGGTAGGTCGGTTCCTTTGATGTAGGCCTACCCATTCGCCGATTGGTTGTGGGAGTCTCTGGGAAAGGACTTGGTATCTCATAGGCTGTTCACGGTAAAGTGAGCACTTTTGAATGCTCTGCTAAATATACAGGATGATTCTAAAATCATGGGACAAACATTGAGGGGTAGTAAAGCTCACTAAAACAAACAATTATTGTATAGGAATATATGGGCGGGAGTGACGCGTTGAGGCACAAACACAAAAATAACGAATGAAATGCAACACATTGTTTATTTACAACGTCACAGCTAAATGCCTTTTTACAGCAATGTTTGTAATAATTGCTCAAAATTGCTACCACCGACAGTAATGCAAGCTTGGTAGCGTCGGTGGAGAGATTGGGGAACATATTCAAATATGACGGGTATTTCACGGACAACACTATTGTCAGCCAATCATGCCATATGTAGAGGTCGCCAAGCATGCGTAACTGTTGGTGGATGCATTTCCAGCAACGGTTTTAACATTTTCTGTACGGAATCACTCGTTAAGTATGCTGCTAATGAACATTTTATGTTTCCGTTATGTGTTATGTTTTTGCGTTTGTGTCTCAACATGTCACTTCCACCCATATGTTCCTATATAATAATTGTTTGTTTTAGTGAGCTCGACCACCCCTCAATGTTTGTTCCATGATTTTAGAATCATCCTGTATACTTGTATGCACATTCCGTATACTTCCACCATATGTAAAATTAACATTTTCATGGGCCTGGTCACATAATGTTTACGTAGGTGAAGTTAAACGGTGAAATTATTAGAAAAGTAAATATTTTAAAATTTTTCAAATTCATACACATATCTGCATTCAAAACTATAGAACGTGAACCAAACAATTCCGGTATTCTCAAAAGTTTACCTAACTTTTTTAATTCAGCGTTAAGACATGGAACTACTTTCAATTCGTCGTCGTTACCAACTTTAGAGGGCTCATGCCAGTAAATGTACCCGTGAAAATACATGCAGGTAGAGGCGGTGACATTTTTCAAAGGTTGATTTCAAAAGTGCTCACTTTACCGCAAACAAAATTTACTGGCTACTGAATGCAGTGAAACGTTCCTTATTGGCTCGACTGCCAGCTGACGAGTAAGTTACCGAGCGCTGAATGGTGAACGGCTTTACTAAATGATGGTGGCCAGTGACGGCATTTTTCTGGGGCTCGCGGAATAATCGGCTTTCACCCCTGCAGTCTTAGTACTCTGAGCCCAGGGCACGTCTTAAAAAAAACATGCGATCCAAATGAAAAAAAGTGTAATGTACACGTGTTTTAAGTCTAGCCGGACATAAAATGAATTGTGAAACTTGCGAGATTCTACACACGAGTGCGACGGTTCCATGTCTGCATACGTGACTGTTCTATGACAAAACCCTCGCTAGCCAAGCTACAGAGGTATCTACAGCCCCCCCCCCCCC
>NQII01001439.1:196954-249223 GCA_002778355.1 Clitarchus hookeri | reverse complement strand
CGCGAGGACTCACTGGCGTGAATTCCATGTTTTCGCCGCTGGTGGCACTGGAGCGGAGGGGTGCGCGGGGGTGATGACTGTGGCTCTTCGTGGGTCGATACCCACCCCCGGGGGTGTTTGGAAAGGGGGTACTGAAGAGGGAGAGAGCTAGCTGGAGGCGCACACGCCATCCGGAGATTAGCATCTCTTCCCTGGCGTGCCGGCGACCTCTGGAACGAGCACCTGGCCGCGGCGTGGTCACTTCGTGCGTCGCCGAGTTTCAAGAGCATGCGCTATCTACGTAACTCTCTACTTCCGGATAAGTTAACCCTTCAAGGGATACGCCCGAACGTAGCTTCGATACTCTCCACACTTTCTGAATCAAACGTTTAAAAATTCGCCACATGTACGACGCGTTTGACTGTCTTCCTAAATATGCCACGTATCACAAGTGTTTTTATACTCCTGCTAATCCTTTCACTCCTACATGAATCCAGCTATTTGAGTGCGCTACAGATGTACTGGCAATCAAGATAAGCTAGAAGAGAGTCTCACCATTGGTTCTGCCGTTCTCTATACTCCCATTTACAACCGTCATATTGGTCCATACAATAAACAACTTTCGTTACTGGCTGGTTATCTGCCAGTATAATGCCGAGTTGAAAGTGTCCCAATGAATTATTCTTTCCTACGTAATATAAAGTGCAACCCATACTCTACATTTCAGTAATTTACACTTTGAGTGTAGTTGACGTAATATTCCTTTGCGTAGAACCACATGCATCGTGCAGGAGAAGTAATATTTCCTCTCCCGTGTCTGTAAAGAATGCGGATGTCGAAATATCACGGAAAACTTTATACAACTCAGTTAAATTCAGACGACGTGATATTACGCTGACAGCACTCCAATTGCTTTTTTTTTCCAAGGTTTCCAAATAACAAAATCTTTGATGCAGGCTGCACTTAAGCTGGTAAAGAAATTGTTTCGTTATCACATCTAATAAGCTGCAGGCATTGCGTTAGACTTTAGTGACATGAACCAGTTATAACGCAGAGCAACAGTGTAGAAGACATTGGACACCGAACCTTGCAGTGTACAGTACTCGTCAAATACAACCTTGCTGTGCAACATGTAGACAGTTTGCTACAATTGGCATGAAAGGATTAATATTAAGATTTTTTTTTGGTTGAATTGAAGTTATATTTATATTTCGTATATAAATTAAAATCTTTTTTTATATAAATAATGCGAATACATACAATGCGAAAATAGGTGTGTTGTTAATGCCTAGTAAGAAATAGTTCACATACAAAATATTATTAAAGTGAGCGAGCAGAAATGCGGCGTGTTGTCCCTTTGGTGTAATTTTCCAGACTTGGTTAGTCCTTGCTTTCATGAGGCGGGGTAATACCCTGGAAGTAGAACTTCAGCAGGGCTTCAGAAAAATTAGAAGTACCATGAATGGACTATAACAAAGTTTTCTTTTTTGGAAGCATGACTCGCACGGTTTGAATGTCACGGTTTCACTAATTGATAGGGACACCTGACTTTCTCTAAAAAGATATCAACGTATGTTGGATTTACATTTACCACTTGCACTCCCGCAATTTTTTTTTTATGTTTATTGGCTCCGTGTTTGTGCGAGAATATATTTCTGTACTTCACTGGACAAATCAGAAGGGGAGGAATTCGGAATGGGAAGGGGTAAGGGATATTCATGTCTGCACTAACACAGGTGCACCTTACTGAGTTGGCGTAGTGTGCCAACTCAACTGCGCAGCGCCTTGCAGTAGCCGCACAGTGCGCCACTACAAACGTACTCTATGGTGCGCCACTACAAACGTACTCTATGGTGCGCCACTACAAACGTACTCTATGGTGCGCCACTACAAACGTACTCTATGGTGCGCCACTACAAACGTACTCTATGGTGCGCCACTACAAACGTACTCTATGGTGCGCCACTACAAACGTACTCTATGGTGCGCCACTACAAACGTACTCTATGGTGCGCCACTACAAACGTACTCTATGGTGCGCCACTACAAACGTACTCTATGGTGCGCCACTACAAACGTACTCTATGGTGCGCCACTACAAACGTACTCTATGGTGCGCCACTACAAACGTACTCTATGGTGCGCCACTACAAACGTACTCTATGGTGCGCCACTACAAACGTACTCTATGGTGCGCCACTACAAACGTACTCTATGGTGCGCCACTACAAACGTACTCTATGGTGCGCCACTACAAACGTACTCTATGGTGCGCCACTACAAACGTACTCTATGGTGCGCCACTACAAACGTACTCTATGGTGCGCCACTACAAACGTACTCTATGGTGCGCCACTACATACTTACTCTATGGTGCGCCACTACATACTTACTCTATGGGGCACCGTCGGCATTCGCGCTCGGCACGGTGCTTCGCCAGTCGTAGCAGTTGACAAAAATAAGTCTTGTCACTTGGTTGCATGTGCATTTTGTGTTGCTATGTGTTGTACACTGAGCGTACGCCCGTGTAAGTCATTAGTATGTGTTAGGTAAGAGCATTCAAATATAAATTTCATGCTCAATTGTGTTTCAAAACTCTTTATAAATAAACACGTGTTAGTAATATTATTAAGAATGTTGTTTTCTCTTTGGCCTCTTACACATTGTTGTGCGTGGAAGTTAATTACTGTTAACGATTGAAACAGTAGATTGGAAAACGCATAAAAATAAAATTAATAAAACAAAGGCCTAATAATCCATTGTTAAATTCGCGGTCCTCTAGCTGTGTGTGTCTTGAGTTACAACTTATTTTTTTTTAACCATATTTTTTATGCAATGCAATACAGAAGCTTCGCCGACCGTGTCTAGCAGTGGTATTTTTTTTTATGAAACAAAACAACTGCAAGTGCATTTAAGTAAAGCAGGGTGCTAAAAACTTATTATTTGACATTTTAGCTATCCGCAGATTTTTTTACCGTATACATAGTTTAGTAAAACGATATTTAAATAGAATCGATACAACTATTATCGATATTTTTTCCGACATCTACTTTACTAGGTCACTGAGTCGCGAGTTACATATTTTGAAGGAAGTGAGTTGGCACACCATACGCAGTGAACTGACTAAGCGGAATTGCGCGGCGCAGCGCTTATTTACCCATCTCTAGTAAGGGAGGCACGTCCTTCGCCCACAATTTTGCAATAATTATTTAAGTTTTACTTTCGAGAACTAAGCAATTTTTGAAATTATCAGGTTAACTTTTCCAACAAATTTTCCTTTAAAGAGGAAATAAGTAGAGATGTGGCACTCCCATTGAGTGTCACTTGGGCCGAGGCATTATGTCTAGCCATAAATGTTAACATGTAGCAAATACAATTTCAATATAAAAACGTTAAATGACAGAAACTAACAATTCGAAAGACAACAGGAATTATGTAATTTGTTCTTGTCAAGGACACAATATTTTGTATAAATACAATAAATATAAAATTGGTTTATTTAATTTTGCTGTGGCTGTTCTAGTAATTTAGCAATTTTTCGTCGGTACATAATTTTTGCATTCCTATGTCTGAGAAGTTCTGAATGTGAAAATGTTTTCTACTCCACGTTAAATTGCCAGTGCCGCAAGCAAAGAAAATAAAGAAATGAGCAAAAAAAAATTATTTCCACCCTCCCTCCCAATTTTGGCACACAATCGCCGCCACTGCAACACTGCAAATCTGGCAAAGAACTTCTGTGATTAGCGGACGGGAAACTAAGGCGTGTAGAATTTAAGTGAACCAGTTTCGAAAGGGGCCGCAGTGGTGTACTGGTTAGACTTCTCTGCTCCCACCTAGGTAAACCATGTTTGATTCCCGGCGGGGTCGCTCCACGATTTTCGCATGCTGGAAATATGCCGTACGATGCCGCTGGTAGGCGGGTTTTCTCAGGAGTCTCCCGTTTCAGCCGCCCTTTCATTCCGGCGGTGCTTCATACTCACATCGACGACTTTCATTACCTCTTTACTTCACTCACTGCAATTGCGAAAGTGTACAGCCAGAGAGAAGAATTTAAAAATAAAAATTTGTGTCCCTACTAATGTTTATCAGTAGATATCTTGCAACAACGGTAGCTCACATTAAAAAGTATATTTCGCAAGTAAAAATTAATTATTGTATATTTGCTGACATTCACATGTTCGGCTGTAAATCCTCTTACAAACCTAAGGTCAGCATGACTGGACCTTAGTCAACTCGGCGCTCCATTGGCTGATGGCCAACCAACAATGAAATAGTTACAGTACAGTGTAGTTTCCGGTGTACTGTTGGCCAATGGGCAGCCACCTACTAATTCATCTGGCAACAAGCTAGACTGCACAGTCCTTTGTGAACTCGAACCAGTTAGTTGTTCATTGGCTGATGCTCCAGTTTTACCCCAGATCAGGTAGCATGGGATTAGGTCTTTGTTTTTTTTTTGCAGACTAGTTATTGGTGTTAATTCGTCCAGAGCGTTTCTTAAAAACTGCGATCCGATTGGAAAATAAAGTAAATGTACACATGTTTAAGTATAGTTCGTTCTAAAATGATTTAGGGAAATCGCCGGGTCTCTAGTGATTCATTGCGAAGTTGTCCGACATCATGTTAGAATTTAAAGTCTTATACACGTCTGCAACATTTCTTTCCTTACGTTATGCAGTATATGTGAAGTACTATTTCCCTGTTTGACTGGCCCAATGAGACGCACATGATTCGCCTGCAAAAATATGTGAATGTGTTATCCAGACACAAAACTATTAGGTAGAGCCTCGAGCATTTCGCGAATTCATTCTTTTGCGGGATAAACTTGAATCACTTGTTCTTTCCTCCTACAACTGTAATTGGACGGCAGTTCTTCAAACACGTCCCGTTCAACTGTTAGTCAGTAATAAGCAGCAACCAATAAGCAAACGACGGTATCTCGAGTGTATATAGAACTGTAAAGCCTAGTTTGGTGCCAGAATAATCCGCCAAATACTAAGAGTTATAGTAATAGGAAACACTAGAGTTTTGGAGACTACCTTGGTAAGAAATATTGTCGCGAAAAATCACTATCTTTACCAATGGGACAGTTATAAGTGAGGAGACAGGGACCAACAGAGCTTCTGTTCATACAATGGTGGGTGGATGTAGGCGAATCACTCTGAACTTGTCTTGAATATTTGTAAATATTCCCTGCGCTCAACCTGTTAAAGGAACTGAAACGTTTATGTTACTGGAGTCTAGGCCGTTCCGAGATATAAATGCGAGTATGTTATAGCCATTTCTTATTGACAGAGACCTGGGAAATTAGCGGATTCTTTTCCGTACAAGCTAGACTGCAAACAAATGTACATTTTGGCTACGTTTGCTATTGGTCCACGACTTACCCGACACCTAATGGGGGACTCTGAGCCAATGATAAAAACGCAGCAAAACTTACGTCCAATAGCAGCCTCTTACAATTTCAGCAAAAAAGACCAACGAAATATCGATATCTGCTTGCAGAGGTAAATTAATGTCTTGGCGAATTCCGTCTTTAAATATTGCTGGTGAGTATGGGAGACTGGGTACGGTTGTAACAGGGTACGGTTGTAACAACTTGAATATTCGCAAAACTATCCACGGCCAGGTGAGGGGTACAAGGGGAAAGACACGCGGCTTGCGTGCACGGACATGATCGGCAGTGTTGCGTCGCCCTCTGCGCGCTTTGTTCGCTTGTAGATGGACCTATTGTGTTTTGTCACCCAAAAGTAAGTATTTTTGATAGATTTTTTTAAGTTGCTTCGTTAATATTATAATTAACGTTTTGAGATTTTTCTTACGTAATTGGTAGACTTAAGAGGTAAGTAAACAGTAATTAGTTTTTGTTTAGGTTATTTTGTCTCGTCTCCGAGACAGTTTCACTGGCACATTGAGGGGGAGGGGGGAGGGTACGATTGTAACATTTTTGCGGGTATGGTTGTAACATTTTTGTGGGTATGGTTGTAACATTTTTGTGGGTATGGTTGTAACATTTTTGTGGGAACGATTGTAACATTAGTAATATTTTTGTTTTACATTGTAGATGCCCAACGAACGTGTCAGGAAGACATCGAGAGGTGTAAGCGACATATCACGTTACAAGGATGCATACGACGAAGTTAAAAGTGGGAGTTCTTTGAGACGAGCAGCAGAGATCTACAGAGTTAACCACGTCTCTCTGCTACGATACATACGAAATAGAGATGCCAAGAACGAAGGTGCCGAGGCAGAAAATATTAGTATGGGATATGTAGCTCATAACAGAGTCGTTTTGGAAGATCAAGAACATCTATTCGCCAAATACCTCGTCCGTTGTGCAGATATATACTTCGGTATTTCTACTAAAGAGGTAAGAAAGTTAGCATTTGAACTCGCCGTTAAATACAACTTAAAGATACCTCCATTTAGAAGTTGTTTTGTTTGATTAGATACTATTTTACTAGTTTCAGATTGTTTTTAAATACGACGTTAACTTGAAAATGTTAAATTTTATAAAGTGATTGAAGAAGACTGTTTAAAATGTTACTAAAATGGTGCCATATTAACCTTAAATAATGTAAAAGTACTCGCATGTTATTTATTAGTAATAAAGCTGATTGAAATGCGTGCATTGTGTATTATTTGTGTGTGTTCCAACTGACCCCATGCCAAGGGCGGTTGTAACAATTGGCACATGTTTTGTGAAACGTCTCCTGTCTGGCAACTACTGCATCTAGGCCTATCAGTTTAATATAAATTTGAAGACAAATGAGTACTCTATGTCAAGCGACTTATTTGCTGTTTACAGCCAGAATGGCAATGCTACGAGCGATCAAAGCAAAATTGTTACAACCGTACCCAGTCTCCCCTAGTGAGACTATTTTCTTGCACGCACAGTTGTATCTTGGTATGCACGCGTCAGATTTCCTTCTGTATTATTGGATATTCTGTACCTTGAGCGTGTGCTGGCCGGCACGGAAGCGCGGTGGAATATCGCACGGCCGGGGGTCAGCACACACTGAACCTTTTTTGTGTTCACCCTCCACGGGCCGCAGCTGTGGCCGATGTCGAAGCGGGGAGAAATGAATTCGGGCGCTCTTTCATTTCCTCTCCCGTCGCGGCAAAACGGTAAACTAGTCGGAAGCGAAAAGCACAACGGCAAAAGCACAAACAAAAGAATCGTAAAAACACACTCGCTTAATTTACGCGTGGTGTGTCGAAACGCGTTGTGTCGCAGGAACTTCAAGAATTTACAGTTGGCTGCAAAACGATGCCCAGCGCATTTCAATGTAAATGGGTGCGCTTCTACTAGAAAGTTCAAATTTGCAATATTTTAGGTATATGACGTTATGTCTCAATACAAATAACAAATAACACGTCACTTGTAGAAGAAGCCAATCGTAGATATACCTTCATTATTGTATAAATGAAATTTTTACTGTTAAAGGCTGTGCACGGTAAAGAGAACACTTTTGAAATCAACATTTGAAAAATGTTATTGCATGCATTTTAACGGAGATACTGACTGTCATGCACTAAGTAAAGTTGGCAACGATGGAGGGAAAGTAGTTCCATGTTTTAACGTTGAATTAAAGTGTTTGTTAAGCATTTGTGAACACGATATTAGGCAGGTGTACCAGTTTTTTTGGCTCTTCAGTGTACAAGTAACGCAGTAGCACGAGTGCTTCGATTCTACGCTGTAACTAAAGGCGTTCATGTAATTTTTAAAGTGCCCGCTGATGCTATGACAGCTAACCTTAGTGCCTCAAAAATATATCATTATATATATATATATATATATAAATTTACCACGAAAATGTCGGACATGTTATGTTTCAATGTCGTATGCACATGTTGTAACATTTCTTTCCTCACTGCCTGAAGTACACGGGAGGATCTATTCCCTTGTTTGACTGGCCCAATGAGACTTCTGTAGATTACTCTGAATGTGCACGATTCGTTTGTGAAAAGCTGTGAATGTGTCACCCAGTCGTATTAACTTAATACCAAATATCATCGCTAAAAAAAATTTCCATATATCTATATCATTTAATCACAGAATAAACTATATGTTGACATAGGCAAATTCCGGGAGTTCAGTGACTTGTAGGCTATGACTCCACAACCGTTTGTGCAGTCGAGCCTCAGCAGTTTGTTTGTTGGTTGCTGCCCCAGATAGACAGTGTCACCCCATACCTGGCAATATGGGATTCACCAATTGCTTCCTTGCAAGTTGCTATTGGCTCATAGCCGTCCAGGGCGTGTATAATAAACTTGCCATCTAATTGCAAATACGGCTTCAGTTTACACGTTTTTGACGTCTATCTCGCCCTGAAATGAACTCGCGAAATTTTCCATTCCCTACCTATATCTAGGGATAGTGAATATTCTCGTAAAAATCGGAGCACACAGTAGACTTCAATACTATATACACACCTCAGCTGTTGTTATACCTCCATTGGCTGCTGGTACAGTGTCCGTCTTTGACCAAGCCGCTCAGGACTAGGTAACTCCGACACTGAACCTTCGTGATTCGTGCACAAATGGTTAACACAGGCCAGGACATTTTTTTTAGCCGATCAAAGAAGCTGGACGACCCTACAGTGCTTTGGACTGTATCTTGTCTAGAAATATTTTCGAGAAATATCACTGCCCCTTCCTATATGTTACAGTATGATCGAAAATAAACCGCTACAAAAATGTCCGCGATTTTCTTGAGCTTTTTCTAGTAACTATTGAAACGTCGGTTTTGTTGCTTCCACGATGATATCTTGGCGGAGATATGCGGTTCTGAGAGATACACATACTCCCCAAAGATCGGCCTAGAGTACTTTCTATTCACGAGTCTTATTCCTTTCTTCCGGTTCAAGAGTTCCTTACCCCGCATAACACTTAGCTCCAGACGCTGCGAAAGCCACACTTCTATATTGCTGATATTCCGCTCGCTTCCTGAATATCAATTGGAATGCCTTTTAACGCGCGTGTCACAGATTTCAGATAACCTAGTTGAACGTGCCTGACATTTCGTAAGAGCCAGCAATCTCAGATTGGGCCTGAGTGGAGAACAGCCAAGCCGTACATCAGACGGACATATCTTTTAGACAGGCTTGTGATACTTTAAGTTAAACGGTGTACCGTATTTATTGCATTCCCTTTTGTTTTTTTAATAATATTTTGACTAACTCTTAGACACATATGACATTTTTGTGTTAACATATATTAGAAAAAAACCTGCACAATCTTGCGTCTTCTATGACTGGATGATGCAGTTTTTATCCGGCTTAAGTACGTTTGTAGAAATCAGACACGTTCAACATCTGAACTATTTTATAATTGGACCAATTAATTGGGAAATACATTGGGAAAGAAAACTTCTGACATGTGCACAGTATGTTGAAATCTAGTAAACTGTCAATTTTCCCCGCAAAAACCCTTCGTTTCTACACATTATTTTGTATAAGTTTGTAATAGAAATTGCAATACGAAATATCGTTCTGATAAGCGTTGTATTTCCATCAATTAGAGTTACTCTGAAACCAAGAAACCGATATAAAAGAACTCAGTTTTAGTAGTTTTATTTTTTTTGCAAGAAATGAGGAATTTTTTTAGCAGTTGATTAGATTTCGCATTTACCAGTGCAGCTGGTAAATTGTGAATGGAAAAAATATAATAAAAAATATGGCGGAGGCAAAATGCAACGCTCAATTAAATTTTTACCTTTTTACAAACTGACGTAAGCATTAAACATTACACCGAGAAAAAGGTTTTCAAATTAATTTCTAGTATAGGGGCAATAAAATATTTTGATGTTGAAACCAAATTATTTTGATGTTCTTATTTGGTGGCCCCAAACAAAGATTTTGTTAACGTAACTAAAGATTTATTTGGCTCTACGTACAAAAAACAATTTCGGTTAATAAAATAAAAAATTCTAAGCCCAACTTAGGTTCGAATTCACATCAACTTCGCCCATGAACTATGCGTTATCATCCTCAGCTAAAATGATTACTAATGAAATAAGAATGTTTTTAAATAAACACATAAAAATAACTGGACAACGTGCGCAAATAAATAGTTCGAGTTTTACAGCTTTACTTGGTAGTTTCCGGTTGATCTTGCTTTATTAGGATTTTTGCACCATTATTAAGCACCAACAAATGCACCAACAGACACTATTACTAAAGTAAAAAAAAAAAAAAAACACGATTGACCTGTATTTTCGAAGGAAAGCAACCAAATGAGTGGCCAAACAGATATACACAATTGAGTCAACCAAATGTTTCGTTGTCAGTTTTATTTACTTTGGCCCAACACAGAGGTTTTCAATTGAAACGTTTATTATGTTAGATGAACAAAATTAATTTAGTTGCTTTTCAATATTTATTTACTCTACAAAATATTCTGTTTGGACAATTAAATTAATTTTTGGCTCTATACAGACAAATATTTTGCTGGCTGTTCTCTCGGTGTACATTTGTCTCGATGGACAGTTCTTTCAGATTATTTTGTCGAGTGCGGAAAATGTCAGAGGGCTTAAGTCTTATAAATTGCGTGAGTTCATTATTTGATGGCTAGGATATGCTTGACAGTCCTGTATACAAACCTGGCAAGCCGCTAACTTCATGATAATGAATTTAGCCAGTTAATAGGTGGTACGTAATTCGTTAGACTTCTACATAGACTTTTATAATTGGTTCGCAACCCTTTAAGACGTGTCAAGAAACGAGTGGCCCAATCGCAAAACCACAAGTGTTTGAAGTCTCTCCTAGCCACGCCATAACTCTCGGAATTCCCGGGTCTATATACAAAGCACAGAACTGTTAAAAATACAGAGGTCAAACAGCCGCCTATACCGTGAAACTCCAGGCGAACTCGTCAGCAAAATGGCGTCACTAGCCAGCAACATGTCGGAATGCCGTTCGCCAATCAGCATCTTGATGACTCACTCGCCAGCCGACACCACCAATAGCGAACCTTTCGCCTCTCTTAGTAGCCAATCAGACACAATGCCTGTTCCCAGAGCCTCGCTCAGCTAATAAGCAGAAGTACTTGTTTCTTCGGGAAAAGATTTCCCGACAAATTGTGTTCCAATCACGAAAATGGTTCCGAACGAAAGTATTTTGGATCATTTGAACTGTTACGCATCTGATATGACTGCTCGCGAATCACTGACAGTCAGTATCGGAGAATCTTTATTCTGATTGGTTCACAACATGTAGCAGTCAGTCGCCACACAAACACGGGCGGCCAATAGCCAAAGGACTGACTGCAATTGTGCACAGAGGATATCGAAGTCTAGCCTCCACGTAAATATTTTCGCGAAAAGCAGGTGGGCCCTACTAATAAGAAAATGATTTCGCCCACATCAAAGGAACCGTCGCACAATTTATTTTCAGTGTAATTTTCTACTCTTTGCCGATATCAAAGGAATGTCTGAAAGTTTCACGTGTACAACGGTTGGTGAGGAACGAATCTCCGGTCTAAAGAAGGGAAATGCAAGTGCACTGAAATGCAGCATGTTTCCACTCATCTTTAGAGACAGGACATTTCGGTACGTCGATGTTGGTGGGAGTAAGGTGGAATTCACAGTTATATATATATATATATATTCACAGTTTATATATATATATAAATAACTGTGAATATATATATATATATATATAAATAACTGTGAATTCCACCTTACTCCCACCAACATCGACGTATCGAAATGTCCTGTCTCTAAAGATGAGTGGAAATATATATATATATATAAATATATGTGTGTGTGTGTGTGTGTGACCTAATTTCTTTCATTGTCTGTAGCCCAACGGCGAGACGGCTTGATTTAATCAGAGAATGGTAAAACCTATTTCAAAGAAACCTTCACGCCATTTTGTTTCTGCGTACTCATCTATTCTGTTGCTAGACACGAGCAAAAATCGCGTTATTATTTTGGGGCTAGCTAGAGTCAACTGCCACATACAGACCTGAGCACAAACCGTGAATTTATTGGCTGAGGATCTTTATATGAGGTCTTGTTTACCTGTTCGAGTGCTTTAAGTGGTTTGGCCACTCTAAAGTTGACTTTTTGTTATTGACATAAACAGCTATTCAGGTCGTGCAACTCTATTAGAAAAATGACAAATAACGTCCATTTGGCAGGTATCTTTCTGTAGTTTTCACTTCACTCTAGCTCGCAAAATTTCCTGCTACCTATTAACAGCCAATAATTTCCAGCAGCAGAAAACGACGATGGCATGCGTTCGGTTAAGGGGCCCACCTGCCTGCATCGTTTTTCTCCTTCTTTTGGCAGAGAATTGCGGGAGCTATAAGGGTTACACCAACACGGGCTTCAAGAGCGCTATCGCCGTTACGCGCAGAGCTCTGGACTGGCGTTAAGTGTTCTCGTAATACTGCGTGTTCCTATGGGACTTTCAGCGGCAACCCTTTAATTTTATTGATGAAATGTCTGTTGTTAACTTCAATGCAGGGTCGTATCGTAGTTTGGCTCGTGTCCAGCAAGTATGTTTAAAAATACGGCAGTATGAAAAAGCAGTTTTTTTAATCAATATTGGATGCTCCGAAATAATATTTACAGCGTGGTAACTTTAGAATACCATTCCGTCTTCGGCTGGGGTATGAGGTATTTTCGTAGGTAAACATACTGGAGGACACGTTTAATACTTTCGTAAAAATAAAATCCGGATTTAAAGCATTTTGAAACGCAGTTCAAGCGCCAGACAGGCGGAATCCTTAAGGTAGCTCCTGCGGATCTGGGAGTCCCACGTCCAGGGCTGCAGTTTTCTGAAGGGTGCGTGCGGACACGTGGGTCTTAAGGAGCGAAGAAAGCTGTGTCATAAAGCCCGCACGTGATTTGTGGGCGCTTGTCCCCACTGTCGTGGATCCAATGGAACCCCACCTCCCTCGGGGGGCGAGGGGTACCCGACTTCCGAACCACCAGAGCCACTGCAAAGTATGATAAATTCCGTCCATATTTCACGACCAACCGCTGGAAGCCCCTGGAAGCACGCAGCGAATGGCGAACCGCGTCACAACACATCGCTATTTGCTCACGATAGGCTGTTGACGGTTATTTGAGCACTTTAAAAGCCCTGCTTAGTATACGGCGTGTCCGGAAACTCGGTTTCCAAACTCGAAACACAGTTGATTTGGAGCAACAGTGACACAAAAGCCCTATACACTTATAACCGGAAACGTAATTTCCGGTCATTTAAATGTGTTCAAAGTTGCGGCGTACAACGCCTGGAGAACTAGGCTGTGCGATCATGCGTGTAGGATAGGTTGCATAGGAAGTAGGGGCGCGATGCCGCATTTGTACAAGTTTAGTTCCGCGCGCCTACAACCTATGCAACTTGTCTTATATGGATGATCGCACCGCCTTGTTCTCTAGGCATCGTACGCCACAACTTTTAACACAGTTACTTGATACATATATAAAAATACGTTTTCGGTTATAAGTGATAGGGCTTTTATGTTACTATTGGTCCAAATAAACTATGGCTGGAGTTCGGGAACTGAGTTTCCCAACAACCTGTACAGTTTTCGTTTCATTCTGTATCCGTCCGATATATGCCGCCGTCCATCTCCCTTTATTCATGCGTCACCAAAGTGAAAACAGTGAAATTTTTAAGAAAGTAAATATGTTAATATTATGTAGAGACTTGATAAATTCGCAATGACTTTTAGGCTATACTCCACAATCATATGTACCTACTATCATATAGCTGTAAACTCCTCAGACTACTCGCTGTCAGAGAGGAAAGTAATAATTGGGCCTGTTTTTTCATTTTTATTATTGACTTAGGTTTTTAAGAGGTGTCAAATAAAGCGTGCACTAGTTAGAGAAGTAGGACAAGTAAACCCGTTTTTGAATTCTATCTTGTCCAGAAATTATTCCGAGAAATCTTCAGTTCTCTATAAGCAGAGCTAGTGATTTACGCGAAAAAATGTGTAGTACAGGGTAGACTTCAACACTATAAGCACTCAACAGCAGGTTGTATACTGTCATTGGTTGCTGTCTGTTTGAGAGGGGGTTTTCATATTTGACCGGGGCCACTCAGAATTCGGCAACATCAGCCTGGCTCGTACGTGATTCGTATGCAGATAGTTAACACGCGTCAAAAAGTAATTCAGCCGATCAAGACAGGTAAACAAACCCCAACATGTTTTGAAATATACCTTGATGGAAATATTTTCGCGAAATTTCCACTACCCCTAACTTATGCAAATTCGTGTTGTAATGTGTATAAAAAAACTCTGACTTCATAAGCTATATAATATATATATATTACACTCTCAGGACAACGTTAAGTCTCCGAACGTTTTTTTTACTAAGAAACTGCCAAATTACCTAGAGACTGCATGCCAAGGTCCTTTCGCACAGTCAAATTTTTATTCAAATTACCTCCAATTTCTATTGAATTCAATTCATTGTTTTCTATATGACGTCATAGTAACGTCATAATCGCGGCCATTTTCTCTTACAAGTTCTCAAATGTCTCGTTTTCCTTCAAGAGTTTCGTTTAGAACATGGTCTATATTTTCTTGAATAGAAAATTTCAATCGTCTATCACAGCTTTTCTGACAGTTTTAATGGGACTTATAATAATAGAGTTATGTAATTAAATTCAATAAATATTTTATCTCGTGAAATGACGAGTGTAAACTGTAGCATACACGTAGTTACGAGTAGGGTTTTTTTTCTAAGGGCGAGTTCAAAAGGGCTTACTTTACCGTGAAGAACGTTTTCCGTTCACACTACACTATATCTGAGTGTAACTTGGGGTACACGGAAAAGTAAAATTTCTCCGCCACCGAAAATAAAATTCACACGGATGCAGTTTAATTGTTTCGTTAATGTTTGTGATGATCTTAAAAGAACTTTGCTGCACATCAACACTAATTATCGTGAATAAAAACCTATATTTTCCATAACAAATGAAGCGAGAAATATATTATGTATTACCTATTGCAAATGCCACCTGTTTCCCCGCCAAATTATCTACGTGCAGGTTACACTTCAATATACTAAGTGCAGTCTTGCAACTATTCTTCTGCAAATAATATTGGCCGACAGATGACCTGTAATGAACCCTGCAGAGTACAATCTGGTGCATGGAGAAGTGTGGATAAAGAGGACGGTTTGTAAATAAGAATATAGAGATTTGTGTTCGTACTGCAGTGTATATAGTCGACTAACTTTGAGCATGTACTTTACGTCTGAAAAACTCTAAAGTGTCGAAATTCGCAGGGTTAACATAGATATTAATACCAACAAGAAGTTACTGATCACTAAAATGTATTTGCACCCATGTAGAGGAAAGTGGGATCATTAGTTAAGTTCTAATAGCTTAGATGGTAGGTGGGCGTCAACGTCTCATTGGCAGCAATATCATTAGAGATAAAACCAGGAACATGTGAAACAGTACAAAGACAATTATAATACACGAGTGACATGCCCGGGATTAGAATTCAGAAAAACTCGTAAAATTAAGCTAGCTTGCAATCAACTGCATCATGCAGGTAGGATTCAGAGCATCAACTTCGAATGTAATCAGTGTAATGTTTTAAAATTATAGGGTTCACTAACATGAAATACTTATTTCTAAAATTATGGTCTAGTAAGTGATTGAGCCACTAAAATACATACATTTTTATGGCTTACCACATCGCTACTTGTGTGAAAAAATTGATAGAATCTGTTGATTGGTTTTTGATGATATGGCATAAAAACATTATTTTTAAAAAATGGGGCTATCTTACAAAATTGCTTAAAAATAGGGCCCGTACGCGATGTTTGTAATATATAATGTCAGCAAAAAAGTTTGTTTGAAATTGTTAAATAGATATGACAAACATATGAAAATATTTACATGGCCGCCATTTTTTAAAATTAATGTCGGGCCCCATTTAAATCATGTAACTTTACATGGCCGTGAGTAGGTGTGCAAAAGTTTGTGGAAATTAGTAGAATTATTCTGCAAATATGACAATATGTTCAGTTTACTCACCTGACACTACTTTGCAAACATCCGGCAACGGAGGATCTCTGTATGCAAATCGGTTGATTGGTCCTCGAGATGTGGCATAAAACCTCCACTGATCATGTGACGATCTTCCTAAATGGAGGGCAA
Organism: Clitarchus hookeri; assembly: GCA_002778355.1. Lineage (NCBI taxonomy): Eukaryota > Metazoa > Arthropoda > Insecta > Phasmatodea > Phasmatidae > Clitarchus > Clitarchus hookeri. Next base: position 233,111 of record NQII01001439.1, on the reverse strand, counting down.
AAAGTTTATATATTACAACATTCAATTATTGTCATAGATACAATATAAAAAGTTAAATTAACATCTGACACATTGTTTCGTAGATATAGCACATCAAGTTAAAATGTTTGTATAGGCACCATTAAGAAAATAAGAGACGTACATATTTAAAACATATGAATTAATTTAGCCTATCACAGTAAAACTTCTTCGACAAATTTGAAAAAAAAAAAAAAAAAAAACGGTTTAGTGTTTTCCGAGATATGACATAAAAACTATACAAAATGTCAGAGAAATGAGGCTTTTCATAGACAATTTTATATAACATACTGCCAGCTTACAAATTTAAGTTGAAGTTTATTTTTCAGTTTTGTAGATATAAAAAATTGTGCTTAAATGTTTACATAGCCACCATTTCGAAAATATGTGTGTGCGACCTTCTCAACATTTAGTTATGTATATAGCCTGCCGCAGTGTTAAAGGTTTGCCAAATTTGTTAGAAAACAGTTGCTTTTTTCGGAGATCACATAGTATTATTTAAGTGATACTATTTTACAAAATGGCGAACAAAAGAGATTGTGTGTACACATTTTATAGTTGTAATATATATATAGATATCATGGAAAGATTAATTCGAATTAATTACATGGTTTCGACGGTATAAAATACAAACCTAAAATAATTGTATGGCCACCATTTTGAACATATCAGTTAACATTACATACCTCAGTACTGCTTGTTTGCCATATTTGATAGGAATCGGCCAATTGTTTCCCGATAAATTACACAAAAAATACTTTATTAATTAATGTAGTGCTATCTTAGAAAATGGTTCAAAAAAGTGGTTCGTTTTGTTTATTTCATGCTTGTAATAGATACTACAAAATTTGGTTGAATTTTGTCAAATAGTATATGGTAGTTATACGAAATAAACCAAAAATATTTGTATGGCAGCAGTTTTGAAAATAAGTGCCTAAAAATGTTTAGTTACTTATATTTACCTGACCTATCACAGTATTACTTACTTGCCATATTTAAATAAAATAGGTTGAGAAGTTTTCGAGATAAAACATAAAAGCTTTATTTTTCATGTGGCGCTATCTCCCAAAATGGCGGACCATCAAAAATATTCACACATGACTTTAATGATTATAACTTGACATTTCAGCATACAAAATTTTGTTAAAATCGGTTGAATTATTTCTGAAATATAACATAGCGACCTAAATTTTAAAATGAGCACCATTTTGATAGTAAGTGCCCGGCGTAGTCAAAAACTATAAAAGTCAAGTGTCCTTACGTAGTACTATATGTGCACAGAGTTCGGTGAAATTCAGTAAACGCATTCAAAAATTGAAGGAGTGACTTACACGCACAGACACACACAAAGACAGGAAAGTGTTCTAATAAGCCTTTCTTTGATTCGGAAAGTAAGCTAACAAAACTTTTGTATTTATGTCTGTGATTTATTTGCTACAGTACACATGGTTGCTACATCAGCTCTCACGAACAACTGCTACCAATAAGATCCAGCATCAACGTATTTGTATTGCTCTTGACATACGACGGGGCGTATACGGATACAGGCAACGTTTCAAACAAAAACATTTGCCCTTTGCAAAGCGTAAAATTACAAATTAATCGGCGACTGAAAGGGTAAATTGACTGTGAGAGAGAGAGAAAAATAATCATGGTGTAAAAGTTTTTTCGACAAGTCATACTTTATTAGTCATTCGATATCTTAAATGTAATATCAACGCGATGCCTTTGTTTGTTTACAATTCGCGTTAATTCGTAGTGCATTACCGATTACTTACTGAGAATTACTAAAGAAGTCACAATAGTACAAAAAGGGGGACGGTGAGAGTCTGTAAAATATTATGAAATATTACGCCATGCCCTGATGAAGTTATATTTTCAAAATTAACCTCAAACATTAGTACGGGGCCGCGGTGGATGAGCGGTCAACCTGCTCGCCTCCCAAAAAGGCGAACCGGGTTCATTCCCCAGCCACGTCACTCCCGGATTATCACATGTGGGAATCGTGTCGAACGATGACGCTGTTCGGCGGGTTTTCTCGGGGATCACACTTTCCCCCGCCCTTTCATTCCGGCGTTGCTCCATACTCACCTCAATCACCCTCATCGGCTCTCAAGACCCCGCTGTCAAGAGCTGCCCAAATCTCTTCACTCATTTCGCTCAACAAAACGTAAATAAAAACAAAATATGTAAGCATCCCAGATGGCGGCTAACACTCCCCGGGGGACAGACAGGTCGCTTGTACCGTTCTCGAACTGAGGGAACGCACAACGCCTTCGTGGTCCACCTGTTGGTTACAAGGGCTCTCGCCCGTCCTGCATTGGTAGGCCGATATCGGCGGCCCGCCGCACGCGAAGGCTGTTGCCGAAGGGGAAGGGAGGGGTGTTGGAGGTGTATTATGAGGGCTTCCATTCTCCTCGCCGGCATCGCCATTGTGAAGGACACCACGCCCCGGCTGGCGTCCTGATCAACACCTCGCCAGAAGGACGACTCTCCGAGTTCTGGACGGCGCGGCGGGGCTTGCCAGGACTTCTCCCATCAAAGCCTCTGCTAGTCCTCGTCAGCAACTCGGCTCGGCTGTCCGTCAACTGATTTCGACACTCTGAATGCCACCAACGCACTTCACCTGAATGTAACACTTCGAGTGCTGTATACGTAATATCACGTCGTTTGAATTTAACAGAGTTGTATGTAGTTTGCCGTGATGTTTCGACATCCGCATTCCTTACAGACACGGGCGAGGAAATGTTACTTCTCCTGCACTGTACACGCGGTTCTACGCAGAGTTATATTACGTCAACAACACTCAAAGTGTAAATTTCTGAAATTAACAGGATTGAATGTGTATTATTGTAAGTAGGTAAAAACAATTGATTGGGACACTTTAAATTGGACATTAAATTGGCAGGGAGCCAGCCAGTGATTAAAGTTGTTCAGTTGGTAACTAATTGTGTATGGCGTTGCGTGCACGTATCACAACGGAAGTAGGTATTCATTATGGCACGGTTCATGGCGACCGTGTATGTAAAATAGCCCTAAAGTAGACGATGACCATGCACCGTTCCATAAAGATCACCTACTTACATTTTGATGCGTACACGTTTTTCCATCTGGAACGGAGCTTAACCATTTCAACACTCGAGGATATTGCTTAGCGAAATTATTGCTTTCAACAAGCTAAATGCGAAATATCTGTGTGTGTGTGTCTGCGAAAAGCTGAATATTTCATTGGCAGTTTCCTATTGCTTTCGCAGTGTCTGTTTACCCTTCCACACAGAGCTCATTAAGCGTAAATATGTGTGGTTTTTAATGGCGGGCTGTGTACAAGGGCGCACTGGGCCGAGAATGTGTTAAGGGTGTACCGTCATACCTAACTTTACCCGTGAAAGGAGGACAAGCGCGAACGTGGTAGTGAATATATGTGTGTGTTGTGTAAATATTTAGTTTTTGGGTTTTTAAGTTCATTTCGAACGGCATGACGGACTTCAAAATCCAAAGTTCCCGGTGGTGCCCTGCGAAAAAAAGAGCCGATTTAGATCTACTTGCTGGAGTTAAAGTAAAAGTAGATAGAAGCGCTCCAGGTATGGCCTTTTAATAGGTATTGGCCACCTGGAGGGGAGGTTTGGTGAGGCCAACACCGGTTCCACAGGGAACTTTGTGCGCAAGGGCGTGGCCATATTCACGTCCGCGAATAACAACAACGAACTTAATAAAGTACTAACATACCCGAAATAGCTTGATAAGCTGATTATGGTCGTTCGTTGTTTTTCAGATTTGCGATTTTTTTTTTGACAGGCAGATTTTTGATGTTATACCCCTTGCTTACCAGACACCAGAATAAAATTGGTTATATGAATGTGTGAGATTCTAAAAGAGAGGGATATTTATAAATGATTACTCACATGTCATACGGGCACCATGTTAAAAGTTTAAGGTATACGCTAATTTTTTTGTTTCAGGTGTTGCGAAATAAAACATTTTAGGTTTGGACGAAAATTACGAATCTGTAATAACAGTTTTACGTTTTGAAACCCACGGAAAGTGTTTTGGTAAATACGCGGAGCAAGAAGCAACCAATTATATAACAGTTCGAATGACAGCAACAGACAATTGCATTGCCCAGGAAAAGGCGATGTCCGTATTGAAATTAGCTTCTGAACTTGCACAGCACATACCGTGATTTAACGTGTTCTGCAAACGTGTCAGACGTTAGTGAGTGAAGAGATTTAGGCGGCTCTTAACAGCGAGGTCTTGAGAGCCGATGGTTGTTATTGAGGTTAGCATTGAGCAGCACCGGAATTAAGGCGTGGGGAAAATTGGAGATCCCCGAGAAAACCCGATGACCAGCGGCATCGTCCGGCAAGATTCCCGCATGCGAAAATCCGGGTGTGACCCAGCCGAGGACTGAACCAGATCTCCCTTGGTAGGGGGCGAGTAGTCTAACCGCTCAGCCACTGTGGCCCCTATATGTCAGACGTGAACGAGTGTACTCGGGATAGTATGTTAATGGGTTAAAAAGGTCAGGGGCTTTGTCTGGCTGGCACATGAAGTGCTTGAAGAGGTTTGGCAGAAAATACGCGATTCAAAAACTTTTGATATTTTGTAGATGGTGATTAACACGAAAATAATTTAGAAAACATTTTACGCCCAAAGACAAGTTTCAAGTCGTCTCTGGGAATTGAACCTGGAACTTATTGATAGGAGGCGAGTGCCCAAGCCATTTCACAACCGCAGCCCGACCCTCACCCGTAGAAATAATAGCAATTCATAATCTAGAACATCAAACCTGTTTACAGATGAACTACCCACAGGGAAGATCTCTGGGCAATGTGAGTAGTAGCTGCCAAAAATATCCCTCTTGTGTGTTATGCGTACAACTGCGAACACTGGGTCTGAACGGGTTAACCCGCTCGGTCACACGTTATTTCTAGAGTTCAAGTGTTGCAATCACGTAGTTATCTGGTATGCGCTGTGCTTGTGTTCAGCTGTTATACTGCAACCAGCGAACAACGTGCGGCGTGCTCGACGACGTTAGCATCAACCGTTCATGTCAAAGAGGCGTAGAAAATCCGACAAGTTAGGTCAGGCACAAGGAAGGCTGGGCACTTACGCCTTGCCGCGTACAGCACGGGCCATAAATCTCATTCACGTGTAACGTTTCCGCGATCGTAGACACAGTGACTGAACGTGCCAAAAGAAATTGAACCTATGTAAACTATTTATAATGGTCCGTCACACCAACGTTTTGCCAACAGCAGTCGCTAGCATTGGCCAAGGAAAGACGCTGTCTGTATAGGTACTAACGTATGAGCTTGTACAGCACCACACATTATTTTACATTTTTTTGCAACACTTCATGCGTGAACGAGAGTATATGTGATAATACGTTAAGGCTCCCACCCACCTTGCGGTTTTTTAGGTGTTTGATGCCGAGAAGCGCGGGAGCGATAAGAGCGGCACTCCCACGCTCGTCAAGTGCGACATCGCCGCTAAGCGCAAGGCTCTCAACTGGCATACAGTGTTCTCGTCACACTGCGTGTAACTATGGTACTCACGCAGTGATCCTATTATATTATTGATGGAGAGACTGTAGGAAGGTTCAGTGCAGGGCTCCTGAGTATTCGCACGTATCTGAAGCGTATGTCGTTAGCCATTTTGGAGTACTCTGGAATGATGTCCCTAATCTGCGTCACGTATTTAAAGTACTCGAGAGCCCTCGACTGAAGTACGTGTTCTTCTCGTAGATCAGCACATTGGACGCACGTTTAATAGTTTTGTAGGGAAACTGAGTATTTAAAAAACACTGCAACGCAATTCAAGCGCAACATAGGCGGGAGCCACGAGGGTTAACCCTCTCCAAAAAACCTGAAATGTATGTGTTTGTTACTGAAATACACTTTTATTGATAAATAACTCTTCTACGTCAGGCCCAATAAGCGATCCGTTCTATACTTGATATTATTGACAGCAGTTCTTCGTTAACGTACGAAACAGTCTCAAAACGATAAGAAATTCCCGCTTGTATGGTACTTCCGTTGTTGGATGCTTATTTCTTTCCGTATACAGATAAGATCATTTATTCATTTTCCTCTGCTGTGTCCTCTGCACTGCAGCGCTGAATGAAAGGATTAACACTTGCAATGCTCGGCGAAGTTACGTGGCGAAAATATAGCTGGCAACAAGATAGATGCGATACCTCTACAGAAGATCAGGTAATTCGTGGATGCGGACAAGTACAAAATATTCTTTGGTAAAACTGCGCAAGGGCCTTAGTTAACGAGAAAAACAACATTAAAGTAGATAAAATGACTTTACTCCACGTTAAGCACAGTGTACATCATCAGCATACAAAATGTCCAAACGTCATAACAGGTGTTCAACGTTAGCTCTGCCCATAGCAATGCACTTCTTTGCATGTTGGACGCATGCATCATGCACGGAGCTTGGCCGCCGGATGCACCCACGGCCACTGCCATGTCCCAGTACTCACTGCATGTGAACTCCACGGCCTCCTTGGCTCTACTGAGCTAGGCTCTTTACCTTGCCGCATGTCTTACGACGACACATTAAGTACAGCATCGCCACACCACCTCGCCCTTATCTAATTGGAATTCCACATGTTTGCTGCAATGGTTTTTGGACTTGGCATAGTGTTATTCTCGTAAACGAAAATTCTAATGCATTTTCACGTAAGAGTATTTTCTACTCAGTTTTGATTCGTGTGGTGAAGTCCATATCCGCGAATTACCTGGCATTCTGTATATACGTCTGCGAAGAGAGTGACATTTCATTGATCGTTGCTTATTGCTTTCACCACGTGTCTTGTACACTCGTCCACAGAAAGCTCATCAGGTGTACATATGGATGGTTCTTAATGTCCCGCTGTGTTCAAGGATGTAGACATATATAGTCCATTCATGGCTACTTGCAACTCTTATGAAGCCCTGCTAATGTTCTATTTCTATGATATTCCTCCGCCTCTTGCAAACAAAACTTTACTGAGTCTAGATAGTTAAACCAAAGGAACAAAGCACCTGATTCCTAAGCACTCAGTTTAATGATATTTTTGTATAAAAACTATTAATGCTAGGCATTACCAACACTCTAATTTTCTCACGGATTTTATTCATATTACTTCTAAATTAAATCCTGTAATTGACCAATAAAATGTCAATTTAATCTAAAATATGATACTTATATATTATTTTATGTTAACACACGTATAATACGGTTGTGATATATAATATAAACAGGATGCAGGAAAACCCGTAATACACGGTGTGATTTTTCATATATTTGATTCAAGCATTTGTAACAACAGCTAACCGATTAAATAGTGTTTAAGCTATCAGGTTATCAAGCTCATTCAAGTGTTTTATGGTTGACTGAAAATTTTCAAGCTTGCATAAGTTTTACTTAATATGCTAAAAAGCCACAAACAAATAAAAAACACATTTTTAAAAATTAAATGGTAAGATTTTTAACCTCAAAAATGTGACAAAATTCTCACAGGTACACAAAAACGGAAATGGTTTCACGTGCATAAATATTTATTGCAAACGAATATTTTGGAAATACGTACTCCGGGAATTATTTATTAAAACTCGCCTTTGCGCATAGTTAATAAATTTTAATTTAAAGAAATGCTTTTCGTGAAATAACTTTTTTATTACAAGGCGTTATGAGGGGAGCGAAGTTTACACACTCCTGTTTTAGCGGTGGAATATTTGGCACGTGCACAAGGTGAGAATTTTTATCAAAACATGAAGTTTAATTAGTCCTTCCTTAACCTTTTTCAGCCAGAAACCTTAGCATGTTCTTACTATCCTTGTTGCTTTGCAAGTTCGCGCTCCCAAATTAAAGAGGTATTGCAGAAGCTCGTCTTCGCGCATAGCCCCTGCAAGAAGTAAGTTTGTTGTTCCGCAGTACACATCAGCGTACGCAGTTGCGTAGAACCAATTCCTGCAGGCACTGCACACCAGTTTCGGTTCAGTAATGGTTACGCACGCAGAAGGAAGATGGCGCTGCAGTCTCTGCTGAAAACATTCTCATTTGCATCATACGAACTACGAAACACTTTATTGGCTAGCTGTAGGACGAGCACGATCGTGTTTGGGTGTTGAGTGCTAGTTAGCAAGTCACGCATTTAAAATTGCCCAATTCTACGGGAGTCAATTTTCTATGTGCTTGAGTCAATGTATGTTGTGTTAAAGGTCAACAAATATTGGCTTTAATTTTGCTGAAGAATATCAGACTTTACGGTTCCGTACACCGTAGCGATACTGGCATTTGTTCATTGGCAGCTTCATCGATGATTACGATTTTTAACACCAACCTCGTAAACCACCCTGGTAATATTGTATAAATACTACTTCACTGGTAAAATCTCACACCTAACTGTTAAAATAATTTTTTAATTCTGGCAAGAGAAGAGTTTATGGTAAAAAAATTTGTCCTAGAAAAATTATAGTTTGCACATAAAAAAACAGCTTGCCTATAAAACGTGTCAGTGAGCATGATGAGCTGATAAACTCTATTAATCATTTTCGCTAGTGTTAGAGGGGACGTTTAAATTGCCACACACCCGAACACAGCGGGTCGTTAACAATTAGTACATAATTAATTTTGTGCGATAAAGTAAAATAAAGACATGGAGAATACACGGTACAAATATAAATTAAATGATAGTCTCATAAAAAAAATAAAATGTTGTAAAGGGCTGCCAGTTTGTTCTCATGCGGAAATACCACTTTCGCAACTCACCTATTACTAGGGGCAGTGATATTTCGCGAAAAGATTTCGAGACAACAAACAGTCCAAAGCACTGTAGGGTCGTCCAGCTTCTTTGATTGCGATTTTTTACAAGACCGGGCACAATTGGCAATGCGCACGAATCACGAAGGTTCAGTGTCGGAGTTACTTAGTCAGGAGTGGCTGGGTCAAAGACGGACACGGCACCAGCAGCCAATGGAGGTATAACAACAGCTGAGGTGTGTATATGATATTGAAGTCTACTGTGTGCTCCGATTTTTACGCGAAAAGTCACTGGCGCTACCTATTACAATTATTACATAGTTTTGAAACCCTTTAACATAGACGAAAACAGAATTTTCAAATTTATTTATCTTGAAATATTTTACGTAAGTTTATACAAAACTTGTTAAGAGCCTCACACTGAACACTGTTACAAATTTTAAGCTCTTATAAAATAAAGGTAATCAGTTAAAAATTTCTCTGTTACGGTCAGCATGACGGAAAGAAATCACTCCGGTTCAGTGTCTAGTGCATAGAGGCTCTGAGGCACGTGACAGACGTGTAAGTTTCGTCTTTATTGCCCCCTTGCATTTGTGCTTCAAACACTTACAAATCTGCAAGTATACAGGCGCTTTCACGGTACGTGTGGTTGGTTACAATGAGTCTTCTAAGACTTTTATGATAAACTGTCTCCCCATTGCGAATGTGCACTAACGTACAAGAGTTTTTAAGAATATTCCCCATAACCGCATGAAATTGCTTGATGCGAAGGAAATGTATATTTTCTGGATTCAAACAATGCTCTGAATATGCGGGCAGTGGAAGCTTCTCAGTTGTTGACAGGTTTCCTTGAACAAAACAATATCATGTTAAAGCTGTCAACACGCACGCACGCACGCACGCACGCACTGAAACAAGTCAGAAAAGAAGTGGCAACAAAAGAGTTTGGCAATCGGGTTTCGGGTCGGCGGGAGTCAAACGTTTGTATAAGAGTCAGAAAGTGTCGTCAATTTGTTACATTTTTAGTTTTTGCGGGGAAAAAAATTAAATTTCACTTAAGTGATTCTAATAAAGGATCAGATTGCCGTGTTGTACGACATATTTGTAGGATATTCAGGGTTAAAACAAAAGAAAAACATACCTATCTATACACACTTACAAGGCAATTTTGTGTTCTTTGCAACATGTGAGACGGTTATCTTTCATTTTCCAAAGGCGTTGTTTAGGTCCGGTAGCAAACAAAATCATTTTACGGGGTTTAAAAAAGACGGACTCTCTAAAGAAAAATAAAGCAGTATTTCCGTTATGATTGATAATATTAAAATATAAATTATAAACCGAAGAAACATTATCTATTGAATAGTTTCAAAATATGGCTTGCTGGAATTTGAATTCGAGAACATTTTTCGTTTCGTAATAATAATTAGAGACCCCATTTTTTTTGTTCCTCCTGGGTAAAAGTAATTTCATTCTGTACGCTGGAGATTGACTATCGTTATTGTGTAGAACGTTGAAACGTGAACCAAATATAATTACTAAACGGAGTTAATTAACCTCTGGTTTCGTTGGAGAAAATAAAGGAGGCAAAGAGGAAATTGAAGAGCACAACTGTTTTGTCTGTTGTACACAGCAACGTTTGTTCCTCTGCAAACGAAACAAACAGTCGACAATCGACATCACGTTCCTCTGGCTCTCGTCATTTTGTCCTTTGTGTGCGAGCAGACAGCACTACTCGATGCGACGATACATCGATACATCGAATGTCTTTTCCACCCAGCTAACGCTGCAGGCGACAGGCCAGGTAATTAACCCCTTTCTCGCCAGACTGTTCAAGGCTCTTTTATTCGCGTGCACGGATTGGGTTAGAGAAAATTACATCAGATAATGGTTATTCCCCAACGAAAGCAAAGCAAGGTGATAATACTCACGATGTGAATAATCTGCTTGAATAAGTAATTTACGGAGGCGAACCACAAACGATATTAGTGTTAAAAAAAAAGGTCAGGCTTGTTTAAATGTGTTTTTAAAGTCATATTATACTCCCAAAGAAATTCGTAGTTCCCTTTAAGCACTTCAGTTGCTATAGTTAGAGCATTATAGTCTTTTCACGGTATTTAAACTCATTTTTTAATAATATCTTCGAGAAATTACTTTACGTATGACAAAAATGTAAGTTTCCTAAATAAACCATATTTATTTATTAGTAAACATTAATTAAAAGCAGAAAGGAAAAAAAGTATGAAGATATAGTTAGTATGAAGTACTTGCTATGTACAATGTTATTAAACCAAATTTTAAAATTGTTATTTATCAGTTATAGGTTTTTTTTACAGACGTTTTCAGATATCAATATTTTATTGTTGCGTTATTACCAGCGTACAAATGCAGTGCGTTGCTCTCTCTTTGACTTCGTTTGTCAGAATCGTTTGCATGTTATTTACGGGCAGCGGAGGTACCCGTAGTGAGTAGCCCGAAAGTAGAACTTCAGCAGGACTTCAGAAAAGTTCGAAGTAACCGTGAATGGACTACATGTATGACCGACACTGTACAGAGCAAAACGCCAGTACCTAGTCTTCATTGAGTTTAATTTGATTTGTGGCATTTTATACGCCTCTTTGACAACGAATGTTTGATGCCAACATCGTCGAGCATGCAGTATGTTGTTCACTGGTTGTAAGACAACTGATAAACACAAGTAAAGATCACATAAAAAAAATTGCGTTGAGTGCAACCCTTGAACTCGGAAATATAATGCATGACCGAATGGGATGAGGACCTACCTCTGACACACTGTGTCACATACTCCTGTATTTAAAATGACCACTGGCAACATTAAATGTAACATATATGCGAAATATAATTGTTTATACAGAGCCTCAACATGGATTTAAACCTTTTCGACCCACGTCAATTTATGGTTTTCAGGTTATGCAAATATGAATTTTTTATGGGAACTGTACTTGTAAGGTAGTGAGTGTGTCAGGGCTAACAGGTATTTACAAACAGTTCTTTACCCTTAGTTTTTTTTCGTTGGGTTAACTTTGTGTGCGTGCGGTTATTTTTCACTCACCAAATGTTCTTTTTGTTTATTGCGCGCGCCACCATATTGCACAATAGCGAACTCTGGTGTTTGAGAAGTGAAACTAAGTGTTGTTTTGCATTCCGCTTGGTCGGACGTCATGCGGCCAAACTCAGTCAAAAATGGTTAACATTACTTAAGCTGAAAAATCACTTGTTTCGTTACCTCACCCAATGAACTTTAGTCTTTATGGTAATGATATGAACCTTCAACACCATGGAAAAATAGCACGGTTTAGGTGTCAGTTACCTACAAGGAAGATCATTATGAATTGAGCCTCATAGCGTGCACTATACTTTCCTGTGCGTTAAGTGCGCAGTTGTATTCATCTGTGTGAAAATGTTAAGATGATTCATCATCAGCTGATAAATTTCTACAATAGTCTCTGTGGCCTCTTGCTAACTACTTGACTACCGATATCTTCAAGGACACCAACACAACAAGTATATATCGGCCTCCTGCTAACTACTTGACTCCCGATATCTTCAAGGACACCAACACAACAAGTATCTGCGGCCTCCTGCTAACTACTTGACTCCCGATATCTTCAAGGACACCAACACAACAAGTATATATCGGCCTCCTGCTAACTACTTGACTCCCGATATCTTCAAGGACACCAACACAACAAGTATCTGCGGCCTCCTGCTAACTACTTGACTCCCGATATCTTCAAGGACACCAACACAACAAGTATATATCGGCCTCCTGCTAACTACTTGACTCCCGATATCTTCAAGGACACCAACACAACAAGTATCTGCGGCCTCCTGCTAACTACTTGACTCCCGATATCTTCAAGGACACCAACACAACAAGTATATATCGGCCTCCTGCTAACTACTTGACTCCCGATATCTTCAAGGACACCAACACAACAAGTATCTGCGGCCTCCTGCTAACTACTTGACTCCCGATATCTTCAAGGACACCAACACAACAAGTATATATCGGCCTCCTGCTAACTACTTGACTCCCGATATCTTCAAGGACACCAACACAACAAGTATCTGCGGCCTCCTGCTAACTACTTGACTCCCGATATCTTCAAGGACACCAACACAACAAGTATATATCGGCCTCCTGCTAACTACTTGACTCCCGATATCTTCAAGGACACCAACACAACAAGTATCTATCGGCCTATTCTTCTGCAATCTCCTCCGATTCTCATTTTGCTCCTACCTTTCATTACTTCTCCAGTAACAAGCAGCGCCCTCCACAATAGTGTCTCTTCTTCTGGCAATGTTAGCGAAGCTGCAGCGGGATAAAGCAGATACGGTTTTTATTAACTTACGACTTTGCTACTAATGAAGCAATTTGGAGACACACCGAACTATCTGAAAACCCAGTTTAGGGACAAGAAAATTGTTGTTTACACTAGCAGCTGCCTCCGGTGTGTAGCCAGTTTTACTCAAGACCAGGTGGCATGGAATTTGGTACTCATTATTCACACTTACGTTGGTGGCTTGAGTTCGCTTGGGCGTGTCTAGTAATCTGTGTTCCAGTTGAAAACATGGCAGAGCTGCACATACGTTCAAAGTCTAGCTTGTCCTGAAATTAATTAGCCAAATTTTCCAGTCCCTATATATGTCGAATATACGCATAAAACGTTCCTTGATTATTTGCATTACAATATAGAAATGATTCACGCATAAAAATTACGCGGTTCTCTGTTTTATAGTCACTATTTTAAATTATTTCTATGGATTGGCAATTAAAAAGTTTAGAGCATGAAAAATAATGCACGCCATTACGAAACTACAATTAATCCTCTTGAAAAATCTCACAAGGGATCAGAAATACTTGCGAATTTGTTCCGTGGCAGCATTTATTTTGTAATTTAGCAACAGTTCTTTTGAAGTTACCTGGATGCGCTGTGAATTTATTAACTTTGAAAATTCAACTAAGTGACGATTAAATGAAAAATTAACTCTGTACTCTGGAGGATTGTGATTATATTTTCTTAAATACACCGAAGTAAAAAAATTTTTTAAATCTTAATCACCAGAATGAGCAACAAATGACAGGTTCTGATTGAGTTTAAGGGGGAAAAAATAACAGTACGTGACATTTTAGTAGGGACGTACGCAAGAAGAGGCGATCAGGGCGACAACCTCCCTAAAGAATCTAAATTTTTGGATAGCAATCTCAGTATGATATTGTCGGATTGGAAAGTCACTTCCGTGCCTCGCTGACCTTATTAAAATTCATAATTACAAATTAGCAGATATTCTGTGTATTTTAGATTCTGTACCAGCTAAATAAAGTTTGGAATTTTCCGAATGAATTTATGGACATATTTACACATTTTGGCTAAAAAAAAAAATTACAAGTGTCAGAGGAACGCATATAATTTTGTCTAATAAATAATCTTAATTAAAAATAAATTGTAACCTTATCTTGTTCAGTTATACATTCATTTCTTAGTTAAAGTGTTGCACTCTCGTAATTTTTTTGGGTGCGATATACTTGTGTTCAGCATTTTCTCGCAGCCGATGGCCAGCACGCTGCTTGCTCTACGATAGTGGTACTAACAATTCAGGTCACAGCGGTATCGAAATTTAGACAAATCAGATGAGCCACAAGGAATGCTCTCAAAGTGCTGGGAACTGATTTCTTGCTGTGTACATCACGGGTCATAAATTTCATTAATTCGCAATGTGTCCACAGTTTTTAGCATTTCAACTGAACGGGTTAAAAGTCAAAATTTTCTTGATCGCACCACCACTTTATAAGGAGACTTTAGCATTAGTAAGTCTTTAATTTTTATATCAACGTCCTCCTACACCCATTACAAAAAAAAATTCCGCTTCTCCTTCGATTTCTCCCTCCGAAAAATCGTTCTGCGTACGCCAACGCACGTAGCAAGCAAATATATAGTCGTAGGTGTATAAAACATCACTATTGGACGTGCAGAATCCGAGGTGTGCCACTGGCGGTTGCTCAGAAGTGTGTTTTTATTGAAACACCTATTAACACCCCCGTCCGCTGAAGTGCTTCACTTCAACATGACGTCACGGCACTTGTGTAATGGCCGCCTTGTTTGTGGACAGCCTCGGCACGACCGTTATCTTGCCTCTCTAGCCCGGGTCGCAAGATAAGTGGTGATGTAAGTGGTCAGATGACTCGCCTCCCACTACGGTAAAACTGGTTCGATTCCCGGCGGGGTCGACAGAATTTTTCGTGTGTGGTAAACGTGGCGGACGTTGCCGTTGGCTTGCGGCTTTTTCACGGGCTACTCCCGTTTCCCCTACCCTTGCGTTCTGCAGCTGCTCCATCTTCACCCCGTTTCACTCAATGGCGCTCAAGACACCAGCTTTTAACACTACGTTCGCAATTAAATTACCAGGCGCTGATTGACGGACGGCAATCCATTTTGCTGGCGTGTGCGGATGGAGTCATGCAAAAATGTAGAACTTTATTATTTTTACTTTTCTGAGAAAGAATTTATTTCTGTAACGTTTACATGGTAAACAGTGACTGATATAAAAAGTACTAAAAATTGTCGGTCCCCAACTCTTTTAAGGCTAAATCGTATTTTCTTGCAGTCATATAAAGAACAACCGTAGATAAACGATACGTGTAAGAAATCTTCTGTCAGTTGAAAACATAGCGTTATAAAGGAACAATAAAAATAAAATGTAATTTATTCAAATACAAACATATTAATTTTTATTGAATGCCATCTGTTACTAAGTATTACATACGGGAACGCCAGGCACACGTTAATAAAACGTTATATTTAACTAGACGCTCAGTTAAAACAAATGTGAAATATGTTTTCGTACGAAGCATAATCTCCACGGTCACCCCTGCTCCGCGGGGTTTGTTTCGAACTGCGGTTTGCGTTCCGAAAATTAAAGAGTGGACTATCTGGTGACTCCTGAACTTTTCGGTGCTGCAAACATCGCTCGCGTGAATTTTTTATTTAATGAGAATTCACTCTTTCTCCCTCTCCTTTGCCTCCCCGTATTTTTCGCCCGCTCCGTGGGACATGAATCGGCTGTCGACGTGCGCGATCGATAGCTCGCAATCGGCGCGGGGCGACCGCGAGATGTCGACTGCGAAGTGGAAGGGATGTGGAAGGGTGTAAAGGGGGGAATTGTGCCGGAGCCGTTGATTTATCTGCAAGCCTTGCGCTAGCTTGCACGCAAGAGGCCGTCGACTGTAGCCACGCAACTTTGCGAGGCGAGAAAAAACCTGACTCGTCGGTAACAATTCTTCGTTCCTTTTTTTTAACGACCCATAAAGCAATAATTTTTTCATTTAAAAAAAAAAAAAAACTGAACTCTACTGAATATGATATAACTCGATCGGTCACGCAATAATTTGCGAGCTGAAGTGCCGCAATCGTGGAATATTGAAACGTGCACTGCACTGGCGTTTCTAGTCTATTCGCGGCTTCTTCACACTTTTCAAACCAAACCTTTGAAAAATCACACCAATTATGACGTGTTTGTGTCGTTTTGTAATTATGTTACGTATCACAAACGATTTATTCTTGTGTTAAATTTAAAGTACCTTATTTCTGATTAAATTGAAATTTTACTCATATTTCATATATACATTGTTAAATATTAATTTATATTTGATATGAATGACAAAGAAAATAGGTAATGCATAGGTAAGGAATAGTCAAATTGAGAGATTTGGGTGGCTCTTAACAACAAGCCGGTGTGACCGAAAATATATTTGCAGGTAGGGGCAGCGACAATTTCCAAAGGTTGACTCCGGAAGTGACCATTTGACCGCGAACAGCCTACATCTCCGAAGGTGAGGTAATTGCGTTGATTGGGATACTGCAGATCGGCGATGAGCTCACCTGGCCGTTGTCCATTAGTTGCTTCTGGCCTGAGGAGGTATTAATTTCACCCCTGTGGATGCTCTCATCCTGGCCGGCTGATTGGGAATTTGAGGAGACAAATCGCCCCATGGGAACTCCTCAAGTTACACCGCCACCCTCCTTACCGGGTACAGCCTGAACCTGAAGATGACGAAGCCGCGGTGGTGTAGTGGTCAGACTACTCGCCTTCCAACATGCCAACCGGCTTCGATTCCCGGCGGGGTCACACCCGGATTTTCGCACGCGTGAATCGTGCAGGATGATACAGCTGGTCGGCGGGTTTTCTTGGGGATCTCCCGTTTCCCCCCGCCCTTGCATTTCGGTGCTGCTCCATACTTGCCTCATTTCGTCCTTATCGGATTTCAAGACCCAAATCTTTCCATTTCACTGATTATGACCGCTGATATCTGACAAAGGCGGAGCACTCCAGAAAAATACCCTTTCGCATTATGTGCTCGTTCGTTTATGCTTTTACAGATACCAGCACAGAGCAATTGAGAATACAGAGGTGAAACATTCGCTTATACCGCGAACTCCAGCGGCAAACGCCAGAAAAATTGCGTCACTAATCAGCAAAATGCCGGGCGCCGTTCGCCAACACGATCTCATGGCATAGTCCATTCCGGTTTTCTTCCAGCTTTACTGAAGCCCATGCTATAGGCTGTCAACTGTTATTTCCATTTATAAAGCTCTGATAGAGTTCTATAGGTTCTTCTCAGTTATTTGAGCACTTTTGAAATCAACCTTCGAAAAATGTCACTGCCCTTCCATACGTACATTTTGACCGTTACACTGACTGGCATGTGCCCAGTAAAGTTTGTAACGACGAAAAAAAAAAGTAGTTCCATGTCTTAACGTTTAATTATACATGTTAGGTTAAAAATTTTGAGTGTTAAATTTCTTTCTTTTCCTCTCTCTCTTTGTACTGCTTATAAGTGTCAAAAATATCAGAATTGTAAAATTTTTCCTTTTATAATAATTCACAGTTTCACGTGATGAAGCATGAATAAAGTGATAAGGCCACGTCAATGTGAAATTCACATGCGGCGGAAGAATACACAATGCGCATGCATATACGTACATCTTAAGCAGGGCTTTCAAAAGTGCTCATTTTACCGTGAACAGCCTTTCCTTCCTGCGTGGCGGTCGCTATTGCCTGCGCGAGGCTCCAGAAACGGGCCTTGGGTCTGATTGGCTGCCACGTGCTGCGTAATGTACCCCTTTGTTTACATTGCTGGCTGGCAAGAAAGTTACCGGGAACTAGTTGGATGAACGGCGTTCCGACATATTGTTGGTCAGTGCCGCTATTTTGGTGGCGTGAGCTGCTGGAGTACTCTGAATAAGCAGTTATTTCACCTCTGTATACTTAACTACTCTGTGGCAATGAGTTGTACCTTTGGTGTTATTTTCTAGACTCGTAAGCTTTGTTTGCATGAGGCGGAGGAATACCCTTAGCACTTAGCAGATCTTCAGAAACGTTGGAAGTAACCTTGAAAGGACTAAAGCTGAGTAGCCAATATATATCCTATATAATTTCGCGTTATAGTTTAGTAACAAGTTAGACGGCTCACAAGTATCTGTTAGTTTTTCGTGTGTTATCAGACCTACACTTAACAGACACGCCCTGCAAGACTCTTAGTAAACACTCAGCAGTCTGTTAGCTTCATTCCGAATGCCAGAGTGGAAAAGATGAATGAGTTCTGTCTGTTGCGGCAGCCAATGAACAAGTGGCTTCTAACTGAGAATGTAAAGAACTGTGGAGTCCACTTTAGTGGCAGCTTACAACGCGAAGTTGTATGATCCTTATCAATGAGAAGATAAACACGGCATGAAGATGAGATTTTTTTGTACTCGAGATCCTAACTCACTCGGTTAAAAATAGACGTATTTGGTAGTCACATATTTATATTTGTTATAATTTCATACTATTGTCTGCTTTCACTATTAACAATATATCCAAAAACTACCGCGTCAGTGTATACGCGTCTCGAGAGAGCAGTTTTGCCCTGTTATTAATTATCACACACATTCATGGTAGGTTTCCTACAATTGTCGAGGAGAAAACCAAACTAGTATTTGATTTCCCAGCTTTGTTTAGGAACGATACTCATCATTTATGTATTTTAAACATAATTTATGGTAAATCNTGTTATAATTTCATACTATTGTCTGCTTTCACTATTAACAATATATCCAAAAACTACCGCGTCAGTGTATACGCGTATCGAGAGAGCATTTTTGCCCTGTTATTAATTATCACACACATTCATGGTAGGTTTCCTACAATTAACGAGGAGAAAACCAAACGAGTATTTGATTTCCCAGCTTTGTTTAGGAACGATACTCATCATTTATGTATTTTAAACATAATTTATGGTAAATCNGAGTATTTGATTTCCCAGCTTTGTTTAGGAACGATACTCATCATTTATGTATTTTAAACATAATTTATGGTAAATCTTCATAAAATTTTTTTAGATTAAATGTTTTTGTTTCAGCATTGGAAGTACATTGAAATTTATTTTACATTCAATAGAAATTAAGTTTACTGTAACGTTACATTTTACATGTTGCTAATGGTAGAAACGAGAGTTAGATATTTTTTAAAAATGTATTTATTGACTTTTGCTTAAGGAGTTAAGACTTATAACTGTTGTTGCAGTAAAATAACAAGTCTAAGGATGTTGCGTTTATTCTTGCAAAGCGTAATCTAGCAAGAATGCTATTAGCCTTATGGTATTATATGATTTCGAATAATTTAGTAAGTTAAACTGGAAACATTGCGGCATCACCGCTCTGAATTCGGAATGTCTCCGAGCCTCAGCAAGTTCTAAAAGAGCCCAGAGCTTGGAGACGCCTGTTGAAAGATGAGACGTTCTTACCTAGAAAAGAAAGTTTTTCTCCGCCGTTTCGCCGTGCAAAAGGAATGAAAATATCGCTTCCACGGCGCATTTTTATCTCCCGAGTGCCGTTCCAACTCGTGAGATATTCCGGCGGGTCCAGAGAAGATGCTCCTTATCGAACAGATGGTACTTCGCCATGCTTCTGTCGGAATTAGATGGGCCGTCGGTTACGCCTCTTGTACTGTAGCAAAATAAAGGCGGGAAAGAAATCTGCAAAGAGATCTTACAAGGTGAACGAGGAAAACACAAGGAAAAAAATATCTTTCCTCAATCGCTATGTCATGCATTTGAATGCCGTAGTATCTGTTTACGCGTATAGCACAACGTTTTGCAGCCATAATAACTGATTCTTAAAAGCGTTTTCATTCGCCTGTTTATTATATCACGTTAGAGCATTTAACTAAAACCATAAGAATTAACTCTTTTATCTCTGAGCAAAGCAATGGCAAATTATTATCTAATACATTACGGAGAGTAGATGCCTGGCTCTCGATTGCAAATCTTATCAGCGGAGAAAACTCATTCAAGCTCATGAATAGGTTGCACATTGTAACATTGTCTTTAGTCACGTATAGAAACACGTGGAGATTCTCAAAATATTTCGAGGCAACATATCTTCGATAACACTCTAATTCGTTTTACCTTCACACTTTTTGAACCAAACCTTTGTGAAAAATAACCCCATGTATGACGAGTTTGGTTGGTTCCTAAATTTGTTGTGTATCGCAGGCGTTTTATACTTATTTTAACACACCTATCGTATTTTGGTTAAACTAGGCTTTGACTTACATTTTATTTATACATTATAAACATTTAATTTATAATTATTACAAATAAACATTTAGGAAAAAAAGGTGCGTTTGTAATGCCTAGTAATGAATAGTTCTCGATGCAAAAATATTATAGAACAGAGCGCGCGCCAATGCGGCGCATTGTCCAGTTGGTGTACATTTCTAGATAAAGTCAAGTTTTGTTCGCACGAAGCGGAGGGATACCCTAAAAGTAGAACTTTAGCAGGGCTTCAAAAAAGTTTAAAGTAACCGTGAATGGACTGTAGCTAGGGACGCCCGATTTTCGCGAAAAGATTCCATATAACTCTAGTGCTACTCATTTCAGATAACATAAGGAATTTATTCTTAAAAATATCACTGAGTTGAAAAATGCCGCTTGCCTATAAAATACGCGAAAGAGATTGATAGGGGTGGTGAAATTTCGCCAAAAAATTTCGAGACAAGTTATACTTCAAAACACTGTAGAGCCGTTTACGTATCCCGATTGACTGAATAACTTTATTTACACGTGTCAACTGCTTGCAAACGGATCGCGTAGGAGCCGTGCCGATGTCGCCGAATTCTGAGTGGCGCTGTCATATATGGAGAAGTCTTCTCAAGCAGACAGCATCCAATGGTAATATACAAACTGCTGTTGGGTGCTCATAGTATTAAAATATACCATGTACTCGCATTTTTTTTCTCGGGAAAAGCCACTAGCTCTAGAGATTGATAAACTTATAAACACTACTTATTCTGTTCGCGAGTCAATGATTCTAAATGCTACACATCCCGGGCGCATCCCCACGAACACAGACGTGTGATATGGGAGAAACATTAATCTGAACGACCAATTGAATTACCACGAAGTCCTCTCACAGTGACATGCGGCCAAAAACAAAGGGAAAACTGCAGGTGTGCTCGACTCTTTCCCCGAAAATCCGATGTTCCTATTCACCAAACTATGTTTTCCAGCTGCTAACAAATAAGAGAATTAATCCACTGACCATCCATCGTCATATATATATATATCGGATTTCGCGACTAAAAGGATCAAGTCCTGCTAGTTCTATAGACGTCCCATTCGACATCTAGTCCATTCCCAAAAGAAATCTACGATTTTTTTTTCTTTTTGAAGTTCTCTCAAAGAGGCAACGTCCTGCATGCAGATGTTCTACATTCTCTTCCTCAATAAAACGAAATAAGCAAAAAGTAGGAAACCTGGAGGAAAAGCTCTTCAACTCCAGAGGTGGTGTGGGTGTCGCACACTCCCTCGGGCACTCGCGATGGGCCATGGCGACTGGAGCAGGTAGCTGGAGGAACGGGGCAAGGCGCGTCGAAATCAGGACCGCTGGAGATGAAAAAAGGATTTCCCCTCCCCCTTTCGTTGAGAGGAAGGAGGGGATGGAGATAAGGGAGTCAGAAAGAAATCAACGGTGACGAGAGGAGCTTTCCTCCATCTTCGGGATGAGGCGCGACCCGCCCTGCCCGAGGTGAACACATCGCAGTGGACAAATTTACGGATTTACGTCTCTACGTAAAACTTTTCCGAATTATTAACGCCATATTTAACCATAATTTTTAATTTAATTATCTGAAGTAGATACAAGGACTACGCAAATGTAAATATTTGTAGTCAAATTATTATAGTTTTCAATTAATAGCACCGAAGGGTTGATAATTGAGGGAATATGGGAGCCCAAGTCTATACTCCTACTGTAATTAACTTTGCCAACTAAACAACATGTCATGTGATCTATATCATATACACAACATATTAATTAAATATCAAGGATATTTCACAAATTGGTACTCGGGTACTGGCATCCAGAATCTATTTTAAAATAGGCGTTGATGTTTTTTGCCAACACATTTTTATTCGTCCCAGAGAAAATAACATTAATATCTATTAGTTTATCTTATACAAATAAAAATATGTTCTCAAAAACATCAATACCAATTTTCTCGACTAGTCCGCACTGTCTAACATACAGGCAAAGAGTACCTACTTAACAGTACAGATGTGAAAAAACCACCAAAATGGCGTCACTACCCAGCAACACGTCGAAATGCAGTTCACCAATCAGCGCCTGGAATCCTTCCCGCCAGGAGGCAGTACAGACAGTACAGAACCTACCTCAGCATGCAGTAGCCAATCAGACTCAAGGCTTGTGTGTCAAAGCCTCGCACAGCCAATCAGAGAATGGGCACGCCCACATCAAAGGAAAAGGCACGGAATTTCGTCTCTTTGGGTATTTATTTACTCTGTGATATGACAATGCCACTTCTTGTTATGGTTTGATAAATAGTTCTTTCTGGTTGTATTTACAAACTTTTATGAGTATGCACGATCTATGAAAGAAGGCAAGGTGCCCTGTCTGCAATAGATCTGACGTATATGTACTGGAACAATAATGAAGTTGAATTGTGCAATGATTGGATCCAGACAGGTCATTTACATAAGAAAAATCTGTTGTACCCGAGTACAGCTATAGCTCTCGCCCACTTTCGTGATTGGATGCTTTACAATTCCAAGCGAATGCAGTACCTGCCGCGAATCACAGGCTTTGAGTATCGGAGTGACACGATTCTTATTGGTCCGTTCAAGAACGGAAATGTCTTCTCACAAAGACACGTGGCCAACAAGCAAGGGGAAACCACATGCGTCCGTTGAACTATATTTTTGCGAAAATCATGCGTTCCTAGACATACAAGTTTGCAGTTTTTTAATTTCAGATTAATTTTGTCTTTAAGACATTCGTACTAGTTAGCGTAGACGCGGGTTGTGAAATAAGCACTAGTTGAAAGGCATGCAAAGCTTGCGTTGACTTTTATTTAAGTTATTTATTTTCCAGGTGCACACTGTATTTAGACGCCAGTTCTGTTACACTAATTTCTGTAGGGGACAACCAGTGGCCTCGACGAATCCGTGCTAATAGGAAACAATAAACAACGGGACTTCGTAATTACAGATGCGGAAACTATACAGAAGTGGAAGAGCATGGTGGTTCCTTTGATGTTAGCGTAGTTCGTCGCTCATTAGCTGGGCGAGGAACTTGGAAAGAGCTTGCGTCTGATTGGCTATTCAGTGTGCGGTTGGCGATACGTGCTATTGCAACGATTTTGTGTTTTTAAATACTCTGTACCAGAATCGAGTGCAACTGAGTCAAAAGAGAAAAATACTTCCTGTAGCACATACCCAGCAAATTATTGATAGACACCCTAGAAATTTCGCGGATTAATTTGGCAACAAGCTAGAGACTCCACAATCCTTTGCGTACTCGAGCCTCAGTTAGTTGTTCATTGGCTGATCTTACAGTTTTACAACATACCAGGCAGCACAAGATTCGATGCCTTTCTCATTGAACGTTTCTTATTGGTTAAGAGTACTCGAGGGCGAGTCTAACAAACTGCGAGACAATGCAGAAACGTATCTCAAATGTACCCGTGATTGGAGTCTATTCTGTCATGGATTAGATTCTGGCGAAGCAAAGGAAATTCGCCTTCTCATCCACTTGACAACATTTCACGGTTATAACCACATTTCAGAAATTACTATCGAAATTACATTTACAAAAAACCCATTTTGACTGGTCCATACTGTGAAGCCAATCTTACTGCGAGTTTAAAATACTTAGATTTTGCAAACGTTTACCATATAATTTCAAAGTTAAAATATCAGTTACCCCCGCCTTAAGACGAGACCTCCCCGAACGAAGTTTAGTTTAAAATTCAACTACATAATTCTAAGGGAAGTTGACGTTCTTAACGAGGCAATTTTAGTTAACTGTTGCGTAACGACTCCGAGTCGGTCGGCCTTACGCTTCGTCATTAACGCGTGCGCTCCCGGATAATGGCAAGAAATTAGCGCCAAGGCCACTGTCGTTCGGCTTTAAATAAGGTTCCAGGCTAATGAGAGCTTTAAGGTGTCACATTAAACGGAAAGGAAGTTTCAGACTTCCCTAATTTATGGCAATTTCGGAGTAATTACGTCTCTAGGTGATTATTTCACGTCTAGGATTGAAAGTCAAATATAGTGCAAGCTGCGGTAGAGTGAAACTTTTTAACATTAGAAAACTATCAAGATTGTAGCTCGGGAAAAATATTCTCCATATATTTATACTTCTGAAGACAGCTATACAGCTATAGTTTCACCGTTTCCCTATTTTTATCGTGGTTAACGTTTTCATTCCCACATTAATTTATGGTTTCTAGTGTTGCAAATAATAATTTTTTTCGATACGCGCTGCACTTAAACTGGCAAAGGACTTGCTTCGTTATCACAGCCAGTAAGTGGCAGGTTTTGCTCTCGACGTTAATGATATGAAGCAGCTACAACGTAGAGCAGTAGCAGAGTTTTAGATTTAGTCACCTACAGAAGAGACTTTCGACACCGAACCACACAGTGCGTAATACCAATCAAATATAACATTCCTGTGCAAATGTGCAATATGCAGACAATGGGCTACAATGGGCATGAAAGGGTTGCCTAAGTTTCATTGGCCGTTGCTTATGTATGTTGCGTATGCTTTCACCGTGCCTTTTGTCTACTCGTCCTCAGGAGGTCTAACAGGTTATAAATTGCGCTCTGTGTTTAGGGGCATGGTCATCAATACTTCTACAACAGTATCAGTTTATCAAGTTCATTCAAGTATTTTACGGTCAAGCAGTTTTCCACCTTCTCAGTTGTGCAATTTTTTTCAGGGAGAAATTTTTCGTCGTACGCNCGTATTTTACGGTCAAGCAGTTTTCCACCTTCTCAGTTGTGCAATTTTTTTCAGGGAGAAATTTTTCGTCGTACGCCCATCGCTTACCAGTCTTCAGAATAAAATTGATTATATAACAAATAAGGACTTTCAAAGCGAGGTAACATAAGTAAATAATTGCCAGGACCACCTATTTTTCGCGAACACATTCCACGACCAGTTTTACTCCACAACACGTGAGTTCAGAACCGATATCGCAGTTTAATGGTTCTAACCCGCACGCGTCCTTTCTGCCAACCAATCACGGACGTTCAGTGTCAGGGTACTTTTATTCTGATTGGCCGAGTAGAATGGAAAATGTCTTCTGACAGACACGCAGCCAATAGCTGAAGATAATTTGTAAACTAGCACGTAAGTAGTTGAGGTCTAGCCAGTGTACAAATATTTCCGGGAAAAAAACAGATGGCCCTAATGATTACATGTATGGCATGCCGGCACAATGTAGAAAATTGTGAACATGCAGTTGATGTGGAGCTCAGGAACACGAGTTCGTCTGCTGTCCTCGAGATCGTCGAAGAATCCGCAGTGCTGATTTATTGTCGGCTATCTTCCAGTGTGGCATAAGTAGGGGCAGTGATATTTCGCGAAAATATTTTGAGACAAGATACAGTCCAAAGCACTGTACGGTCGTCCAGATTATTTGATTGGCTAAAAAAGGTTCTGGCCCATATTAACAGTTTGTGCACGAATCACGAAGGTTCAGTGTCGGAGTTACTTAGTCCTGAGTGGCTTGGTCAGAGACGGACACGGCACCAGCAGCCAATGGAGGTATAACAACAGCTGAGGTGTGTATATAGTATTGAAGTCTATCGTGTGCTCCTATTTTTACGCGAAAAGTCACTGGCCCTAGGCATAAGACATGCGCATGCGCCGGGGGTATACTAACATCGTTACTCTCCGCGCGTAGCCCGGGGATCGATGTCAGGACTCCCGTAGTGAGAGCACGAAGGCAGGAGGGTGTACCTCCACGGAGAGGGACCGGAATATTTCGCAAATTGGTTTGAGGTCAGGTTAGACCTGAGACGAGGTCACGTATGAATAGGGGCTCTCGAATTTCGTGAAAAAACTTCCGCGCATGTCAGAGTTCAGTTTTATTTTGCTTTTTTTTGGCAGCGTGTCTTTGTGAGAAAACTTTTATTCTTACTTCGCGGGCCAATCAGAATCATGTTACTCATGTAGCGTGTGTCTGTGATTCGCGGGCAGACACCTAAGACGCGTTACACATAAATAGAGATCCGTAAATTTCGCGGATTAACGTGGCAACAAGCTAGACTCCACAGATCTTTGTGTACTCGAGCCTCAGTTAGTTGTTCATTGGCTGATGTTACAGGTTTACCCCAGAAGAANGACTCCACAGATCTTTGTGTACTCGAGCCTCAGTTAGTTGTTCATTGGCTGATGTTACAGGTTTACCCCAGAAGAATCGTCAAAAAGTGTAGAATTGTATAGAGAACATAGTGTTACAAGACGCCTGAAGGGCGTATCCGAGTTCGTGAGAGATGGCAGTCGTAATAAAAATAAAAGAACTAAATTATATTTTAATTTATTCACACATATATAATTTACAGCATTGATCTATCTCCACTATTTCTCTTTTTATTTCTACTTGAGCGCAGTATTTAATGTTCATTAATATTCTAATTAACGTTCATTTTAATGTCTCCGTTTTCGGTCTGTCTGTTGACATAATTTGTAACATCTTTGACTCACGCAACCAGTCCAATAGTCCAGACTGCAGCCGCACTCTTTACTGCGCCGATGCTCGCAGTCGCAGATCTTCCTCCCGCTGCTCACTCATCTCGCCACGCGCTTCTCTTCTTGCTCGTCGTCCTTCGCTCGATGTCACAGCCGCCACTCATCCATTCAACAACTGCTGTCCCACAGGCCCATCACACTACTTATACTCTGCTTGCCTTGATTTGGAAAGTTCGCCTCACCTCGAGTCTGGCTTAGAGCAACGAGATCAGTAATCCAGAGCATTCCTCAGGTGTCTCAAATACACCCGATGCCCAAGGTCGGGAGCGGCACGCGCCCCGATAGGCGTAACAGGCACGCTTTGTAAAACATTTATTTGTGAAAAGCCGCTGCGTGTCCGGTTGAAACTGATAGCGTGCCCGTCAATAAACCACCATGCCTCGCACGCTCAGAGCGGCCGCATGCGACAATACATAAATACAAACAGACTTTCACATACACACCCTCATCGGCTGTCAATACCTCACTCACCTAACTCGACTCAACTCAACTGAACTCAACTCAACAACTATGAACACAGTTCCTCCAGAACAGATAGTTCTTTCAACATAAATGACTTCTGAAACATGTGGATTGTTTGCCCCTACAAACAGGCCTGTAATACGCAAACAGGACATTCTCTGCTGGTACAGAAGTTCGGTTGACACTACCCTGAATCCCGTTCGCAGAANGACTCCACAGATCTTTGTGTACTCGAGCCTCAGTTAGTTGTTCATTGGCTGATGTTACAGGTTTACCCCAGAAGAACCGTCAAAAAGTGTAGAATTGTATAGAGAACATAGTGTTACAAGACGCCTGAAGGGCGTATCCGAGTTCGTGAGAGATGGCGGTCGTAATAAAAATAAAAGAATTAAATTATATTTTAATTTATTCACACATATATAATTTACAGCATTGATCTATCTCCACTATTTCTCTTTTTATTTCTACTTGAGCGCAGTATTTAATGTTCATTAATATTCTAATTAACGTTCATTTTAATGTCTCCGTTTTCGGTCTGTCTGTTGCCATAATTTGTAACATCTTTGACTCACGCAACCAGTCCAATAGTCCAGTCTGCAGCCGCACTCTTTACTGCGCCGATGCTCGCAGTCGCAGATCTTCCTCCCGCTGCTCACTCATCTCGCCACGCGCTTCTCTTCTTGCTCGTCGTCCTTCGCTCGATGTCACAGCCACCACTCATCCATTCAACAACTGCTGTCCCACAGGCCCATCACACTACTTATACTCTGCTTGCCTTGATTTGGAAAGTTCGCCTCACCTCGAGTCTGGCTTAGAGCAACGAGATCAGTAATCCAGAGCATTCCTCAGGTGTCTCAAATACACCCGATGCCCAAGGTCGGGAGCGGCACGCGCCCCGATAGGCGTAACAGGCACGCTTTGTAAAACATTTATTTGTGAAAAGCCGCTGCGTGTCCGGTTGAAACTGATAGCGTGCCCGTCAATAAACCACCATGCCTCGCACGCTCAGAGCGGCCGCATGCGACAATACATAAATACAAACAGACTTTCACATACACACCCTCATCGGCTGTCAATACCTCACTCACCTAACTCGACTCAACTCAACTCAACTCAACTGAACTCAACTCAACTGAACTCAACTCAACAACTATGAACACAGTTCCTCCAGAACAGATAGTTCTTTCAACGTAAATGACTTCTGAAACATGTGGATTGTTTGCCCCTACAAACAGGTCTGTAATACGCAAACAGGACATTCTCTGCTGGTACAGAAGTTCGGTTGACACTACCCTGAATCCCGTTCGCAGAANCCTGTAATACGCAAACAGGACATTCTCTGCTGGTACAGAAGTTCGGTTGACACTACCCTGAATCCCGTTCGCAGAACTGTTCTGTTGTCGCTGCTCTGCTGATCATTTTCCAGTGCACGGCGGTAAGTGTTGAGTAACATCGTGATGAGATGGACATCTGATAACACGCCAAGTTTGCAGCGATCGCGTGCTTACGTGACACACACTCCGCGGGTCGTGATTGTTATCGGTAATTATCAGTGCCTGGTTGAACCTCTGGGGCACGCGCAGTGTGATCGGACGAGATAAGTGTCGATAGATATCGACCTTCACATCACTGTTGCGTGTGCATGCGCCGTTATGATCACCAAGCGCAGTTGTCATGTACCCGCAGAGCAACACGCTCTAGAATTTAAACCCCGTCTTCTTGTGGCACATTAATAGCGATAATGCTATGAGTGGCTTGTGCGATGGTACTGAATTACTATTCCGCTTTATTTCTTGGTGCCAGGATAACATTTTTAATTTGTTGTATAGGTTGTTTATGGTTATATGAGAATTTTTGAAATTAACTTATTAAAAATGTGAATTGTGCTAACTACATATATTTTAACTTGGCACTGTGACTGGTAAGTACCAAGTAAAGTTGGCAACGACAAAGAGAAAGAAGTTCCCTATCTTCACGTTTAATTAATAGTGCCAAGTAGACATTTGAGAACAATTAAATTATTTATTTTGCTTTCTTTTTTTAAAATTAATATAAGTGGAAGAATTAGAAACCCTGTAAAATATTTACTTTTCTAATAATTTCCCAGTTTAACTTGACTGACGCAAGAATTAAGTGCTGAGGTCCGCATGTCAATGTTAAATTCACAGACACGAAATGGCGTAGCGGTTGTTTTGATGTTTGCGTGTTTATTAGTTGATTGGCTGCGGGAGGCTTAGGAAGCATATTAACGTTCCCCGTTGTTATGCATGAAGGCTTATCAGGGAACGGCTTACAAACCAACTTAATACCTAACTTAAACTAACACCTATGCCTCACCTAGGATTCGAACACAGAACTTCCCGCACCACAAACTGGCGGTGCACCAACCGACTGCGCCACGGGAGGTCGACTTAGGAAGCAGGTCTTGCGTCTCATTTGGCTACCGTGTCCTTCGAAAGGTTCCCTATTGGCTGGGATGTCATCCGCCTAGTACGTTACCAGGGGCTAATTGGCGAACGGCGATCCGACATGTTGCTGGCTAGTGACGCCATTTTGCTGGCGCGCGCGGCTGGAGTTCGCGGAACAGGTAACTATTTCTCCTCTGTATACTCAGGCACTCTGTGGTTCTGCCTCGAGCAGCAGGCGATGAACAAACATCCCGAGGCTTGAGCATTATAAGTAGACACCTGGAAATTTCGCTGGTTCACCTGGCAACAAGCTGGACTCCACAATCCTTTGTGTACTCGAGCCTCAGTTAGTTGTTCNTGGTTCACCTGGCAACAAGCTGGACTCCACAATCCTTTGTGTACTCGAGCCTCAGTTAGTTGTTCATTGGCTGATGCTCCAGTTTTACCTCAGACCAGGTAGCACGGGATCCGGTCCTTGTTTTCTTGCAGGTTGGTTATTGGTAGGGACACCCGAATTTCGCGAAAAAAAAATACCCGATAGACATACCAGCAGTTTTATTTTGCTTATTGGCAGCATGTCTGTCAGAAGACATTTCCTTTCTTGATTGGCAATCAGAATTAGGCGTGATTCGTGGGCAGACACTTAATACACGGGACATAGCAATCATCCAGTGACGAAAGTGGATATGAGCTAAACTGTTATGGAACACAAGTCGTGAAATCTTATCGCGAAAATCGGGTCTCCTTAATTATAAGTCTTATGGGGTACAGTGTACAGGTGTCCGCGGTGGTGTAACGGCGAAGTGGAGTTGAGAGACTGGGGCAGCTCTTAAGGCCCCCGCCTACCTAACGCCTTTCTCCTCGTTTGAGGTAGTGAAGCACGGGAGCGATAAGAGCGACACTGCCACACACAAGTGCGTCCTAGCCGCTAAGAGCAAGGCTCTCAACTGGCGCGTAGTATTCTGGCCACGATGAGTGCACCCACGGGATTTTTCAGCGTTGACCCTATAATTTTATTGATGAAAAGTCTGCAGCAAGATTAAAAGCAAGGTTCTTGATTAGTTTCGTGTGTATCTGACGCGTACTTCGAAAAATTAGTTTTTTTTAGCCATTTCGGAGTGTTCATAAATGGTATTTCTAATGTGCGTAACGTCTTGAAANTAAATGGTATTTCTAATGTGCGTAACGTCTTGAAATTACTCAACAGCCTTCTTATGATGTGTGTGTTCCTTCCTTGTAACAGCACATTGGAAGCAAATTCAAGAGAGTTTCGTAGCAAAACGTGTATTTCAAAAACACTGTAACGTATTTCAAGCGGCGCGCCGGGTAGGCGGGAGCCTTAACATCGCGGCCATGAGAGCCGACGATGCTGCGGCAAAGGCGCTTGCCTCCCACCAAGGACGAACCGGGTTCGATTACCTCGCGGGGTNATGAGAGCCGACGATGCTGCGGCAAAGGCGCTTGCCTCCCACCAAGGACGAACCGGGTTCGATTACCTCGCGGGGTCGCTCCCGGATATTCGCACTTGGGAACCGTGCCGGACGATGCCGCTGGTTAGCGGGGTTTCTCTGGGATCTCCCGTTTCGCCCGTCCTTGCATTCAGGCGCTGCTCCATTTCCACCTCGTTTTACCCTCCTCGGCTGTGAAGACCTCGTTGTTAAGCGGCACCAAAATATCGTCTCTTCAGCATACGAACCATAGAACTCGCGTAATATTCAAGTCCCTACTTCTCAAACACGAGACTAGTCACCGTAACTTCACGAAAACAGGAAGCGACTGAACAATGTTAACATTAAATTAACCACCACTTAATTTCGTTTCCATGCACTTGCATCTTATGTTTTGTATCGTTTGATTAAAGGTAGTTATCCTGAACTTCTTCATATCTTTCTTCATCAAAAAAATTTACCGGGCTTTATGGAAGTAGCTGTTTTATTGCTTCTGAACAATGGAAGTTCTTCTCGGCTCCTCTCGTCTTTCTTCTCAATTTTCTTCGCGTATAGCTAACAAGCAAACCTGTAAAGACTACGGTAAACAAAGGGACGGGTGGGCTAGGACAATATTATTTTTTCCCTTTCCCCGTAACTGTAAACAAAGACGGGATGAAAGCATCCTCTCCCGTAGAACTTGCNGACAATATTATTTTTTCCCTTTCCCCGTAACTGTAAACAAAGACGGGATGAAAGCATCCTCTCCCGTAGAACTTGCTTTACTTCTTGTTCTTGCGAAGGTAAACAGAGCTTGCAAGCTCTGGAAACAACTTCAAGACGCGCTCGGCGCCTAACTCCAGTCTTACCCAATCCACAAACGTGAAGCTGATGTCATCTTTTACTTCTGCAAAACAGCTTTGAATAACAATTTGAATCGCGTTGAAAACCGGTGACTAGGTGTTAAAAGAATGTCGTTCAACGTCAACCTAGTTACTACTAAGTATCAGACCGCAGTAAATACACGAAAAATACATTAATAGGCCCTAAATTATAACCGAATTGTTTTGCAGAATCTGAAATTTTCCCCATCGATTACGGAAGGTTTTGGTACTTTACAGGCGGCGGAAAACTGACAAAATCTTATACGCCGTCTTCAGAGCAATAAAGAATTTCCGTAATTTTTGGGGGAAATATTTCATGACTATACTTTCTTCGAAACTCTATTATTTAATTTTACATCTGTGGTCGGGAGTCTCAATATTTTCTTATGAGGGCCTACCACAGTGTGACAAATTTCCAGGCAAGTCAGTAATTTCTCAGCTGCGATAAAAAAAATTCCAATTCAGGTAACGATGTCGCTTAAAATAGCGGACAACATAAGGTTCCGCATAAGTGTTTTCCATTCGCGCGACAGGCGAGCCTGCAGGAAGCATAACAAGCGTTATTGAAATTTCTGAAATTGTTTGGTTGACATGACACAGTCGTGGGCTTGCAGGGTGTCTGTCGTCTGTTTTACCTTTCTCAATTTTCCTATATCTAATGATTGCCAAGTTAATTGGTANGGGCTTGCAGGGTGTCTGTCGTCTGTTTTACCTTTCTCAATTTTCCTATATCTAATGATTGCCAAGTTAATTGGTATTCAGGCTAGACTCAACAATCCTATACACAGGGACGCCCTTTTGCGCCCTTTCCGCGCACGCTATATTTCAACACACTACGTGTATATCAGCAGTTTTATTTTTTTTATTGGTCGTGTGTCCTTGTGTGAAAACAATCCTCTAAATTGGCTAGCCAATAGGAGATAGGCTTCTGGTGTAGTGTGCGTCTGTGATTGGCGAGCAGACGCTTAACACGCGTAACATGTAAATCATCCAATCAAGAAAGTGGATCTGATCAAAGATGTTATGAAATACAACTTGTCTTGAATTTTTTTTAGTGAAAATCGGGTGTCCCTCGCATACATACTGCTGCCGTAGTGAGTGGCCAATCACGTCACTGAGCAGGAAGCACCTGATTTAGGTTTTTTCCCTTTTGAATCTTACTTGTCGACTCCAGCACAGAGTAAATAATTAGACTCGGAAGAATGGGCGTTGCGGTTCCTTTGATATGGGCGTGCCCATTCTTCGATTGGCTGTGTGGTGCGCTAGGAACAGGCATTGGGCCTGATTGGCTGCCACGTTCTGCGAAATGTTCGCTGTTGGTTACGCCACCGGCTGGCGAGTAAGTTCCCGGGCGCTGATTGGCGAACGGCGTTCCAACGAGGTTCTGGTCAGTGACGCCATTTTGCTGGTGTGTGCTCCTGGAGTTCGTGGAACAACCGGCTATTTCACTCCTGTATTCTTAATACTCTTGTGTCTGTAATACTCTGGAGTGGAGTGTCTAAATAAACTGTTGTCCAACAGCTAACGTGATCTAAATGTATGCATGTTTGGTTTCGATTATTCGCGAAATTTGACGGTACCTGGCAATCATTCCTTTCAAAGTGCAACTTTGTTGGAAACCTGTTAGTTGCTAATATCTGTGAAAAGCCTGCGAGTTTCTAGTTTCCTTCTTTAACACGATGTTATGGGATTCAGTGCTTGTTTCGGTGCAAGTTTGCTATTGGCTAAAGGTTCTCCAGGTCGAATCTGACAAGCTGCAATACGATCGCAAATGTGCACTAGAGGTACACGTTGTGGGATTGCAGCCCAACCTCGAAGTAATCCGCGAAATCTTCTGTTCTTTACATATTGTTAGGGGCAGTGATATTTCGTGAAAAGATTTCGATACAAGATACAGTCCAAAGCACTGTAGGGTGGTCCAACTTCTTTGATTGGCTAAAGAATGTTCAGGCCAGTGTTAACAGTTTACGCACGAATCACGAAGGTTCAGTGTCGGAGTTACTTAGTCCTGAGTGGCTTGGTCAGCGACGGACACGGCACCAGAAGCCAATGGAGGCATAACAACAGCTGAAGTGTGTTTATAGTATTGAAGTCTACTGTGGGCTCCGATTTTTACGCGAAAATTCACTGGCCCCACATATTGGTAGAATACCGGAAATTTCGTGACTTCGCACTTGAGGACGAACTAGACTTCAAACATACAAACGGCGATCCAATTAAAACGAAAGTAAAATGTGTATAACACAAGCCCTGGGTACATTTGAACCAGTAAGTAACACGCAAGAAAAAGACGGCCGCCGAATCCCATGCCACCTGGTCTCGGGTTAAAGTGCAGCAACATCCAATGGACAACTAACTGAGGCTCGAGTACACAAATGATTGTGCAGACTAGCTTGTTGCCAGATGAATCCACGAAATACCCGGGTCTCTACTTGTAGGTAAGGACACCCGATTTTCGCGAAAATATTTCGTGACTAGTTGTACTTCATAACACTTTAGCCCAGATCCACTTTCTTAAATAGATGATATACGCGTTACGCGCTTTAGGTGTCTGATCGCGAATCACATACTCACACTACAGGAGTAACGTGATTCTGATTGGCCAGCCAAGTAAGAACATGTTTTCTCACAAAGATACGTGACCAGCAAGCGAAAAAAAAAAAAAAAAAAAACTGCTGATATGCCCATAGGCTATTGAAACCTAACATGCACGGAGATCTTTTTTGCGAAATTCAGATGTCCCTACTTATTGGCTAGCCGTGAATAAGATATCATGTCAATAGTTGTGATTAATATTAAATTTCGAGGTAATATTTGCAAGCTGCCGTGATCGTCACTGCTTGTATTTTATATTTTATTCACGGAACAATTAAAACTACTTGAACACGACTTAAAATGATTGTAGTTCTTCTTAGGTGTACTGGATATACGGAACTGATAACTTCTCTAGTGTGTCATGTTAGAAAATGCGCTTAAAATGTTAACTTAAACGTATGAGAAGACATGTTATTTCTTCACTTGGCTAATTAGGACTAGGTTACGTCGATACTAGACGTTTAGGATTTGCAAGTAGACGCTAAGACGAATAACAGTTTAAATAATCCTGTCACAATAGTGGTTATGAGTTAAATTGTTTTGAAAAAAAAAATCATACAAACTACCCGTGAAAATATTTTTCGCGAATCTCAGTTATCCTTAGGTCTATATTATAGCTACTGTTTTTCCACTTGCTTTCACTGACTCAGAATCTTCCATAACGTGTCACATAATTTGTGGTATAGTAGCAAAAGATACACAATTTTACCAATTTTTTTTTTAAAAAAGAACGCTGATCACNAAAGAACGCTGATCACCAAAAAAAAAAACATTATTTTATGTTTGTACGAATCACCGTTCAACTTTTAGAGTGAAGAATTTGTGGGCGGCTATTAAAATCGAGGCCTTAAGATCCGATGAGAGTGAAGCGTGATGAGAATGGAGAAGCACCGGAATGCTAGAGCGGGGGAAACGCCTCCAAGGCGAACCGTGTTCGGTTCCCGGTGGGATCGCCCCCCCCCCCGGATTTTCGCTTTTAAGAATCGTGCCGAACGATGCCGCTGGTCGACGGGTTTTCTCGGGGATCTCCAGTTTCCCCCCGCTTTTACATTCCAGTGATTCTCCATACTCACCCTCGCTTCACCGTCATCGGCTTTAAAGACCTCGGCGTTAAGAGCCGTCCAAATATCTTTACTCACTCACTCGCACATAGAAATTAATGTGGGTGTGAAAGCGGTAACTGCGAACAGACAATAGGAAAGTGTACGGCGAGTTGTCGACCAATAAGGACGGTGGTAAGTGGTAATACAGAGAATAGTTGACTGGCGTTCCTGCTGTGGTGGATCTAGGCACACTCATGTCTAGCTTTACTGCTGCAAATATTCGCATACCTTATTAAATCTGAAACTGCGAATAAATACGTTAACGAGGGGATAAAGTGCACACTTTTGCCTAGAGCTCGGAGAGGAAAAGATCCCTAGCGTAATGACTTCTCCGGGTTTGCAGTAATTAGAGCTGGAGTGGCGGTTGAAAGTGGTTATGAGAGGGGG
>NQII01001439.1:143664-196937 GCA_002778355.1 Clitarchus hookeri | reverse complement strand
GGGGGGGGGGGGGGTCTAGCTGGTGGCGAGGGAAAAGCAGCCAGCCCTTGACCTTCTATGCAGGGGAAAGGAACTAGGTGGTTAATGGATGCTACCCCCGGGCCACAGGGATTGGAGCGGGGACTCAGTTGCAACCCCTTCACCGGGACGGGCCTGGCTTGCGGAGAGGGGTGCCCCCCTTCCGAAATGAAAATGAAGGGTTTCCGGAGGTTGTGTTGGAGGGGGTGGGGGGAGTCGCGATCGAACAGACTTGACCTCCTGGAGTCGACGTCACGGCCTGTGTGGTGGAACCCCCGGGAGGAGGAGGAGGGGTCGATCCAGCGTGTGACGTCAGGCGGCCCACGTGACCGTACCCTGGCCCCCGGCAATCGATAGGGCGGAGCGCTTCGCGGGGGCTGAATGGAGGGGTGCCGGTACCCCACCCCCTCTCTTAATGGCGCCACTGCCGGGGGCTTTACTGCGATGTGCCCGCCATCAACTCCTTAAGACGGCGGCCTGTGTAGGCCGCCGGACGGTGTGCGGGGCTCCAGCAGGAAACGTTCTATTAAACAATAAGTTATTGATTTAAATAATGAGCCTACTTTCCTCAACATGTGTGCCAGTAGTTTCTAAATAATGAGCCTACTTTCCTCAACATGTGTGCCAGTAGTTTCTAAATAATGAGCCTACTTTCCTCAACATGTGTGCCAGTAGTTTCTAAATAATTTCTTAAAATATGAGTTGGGTAGGAAAGACTTGACTTATCTTTGAAAGCAATAGCAGTATAAATTGAACCAGAAACGTATGCAAACAGTAGTGAGACAACTACAAATACGCACATGCCTTACCCGGGACTTGAACCCAGAAAAAACCTCTTACTGTAAGCTAGTGTGAAGTTCAATGCATTGCGGANACAGTAGTGAGACAACTACAAATACCCACATGCCTTACCCGGGACTTGAACCCAGAAAAAACCTCTTACTGTAAGCTAGTGTGAAGTTCAATGCATTGCGGAGGTCGGATTTGGAGCACCAACTTCGCATTTAATCAGTCTAATGTTNGAGGTCGGATTTGGAGCACCAACTTCGCATTTAATCAGTCTAATGTTTCGAATGATGGTGCTTACAAAACTAAAATATTTACAGGGCCTTTATTTTTAAAATAAGCCACTGAGCCTCATAAAACACGTAAGTTTAAATGGCCTTTTGTAGCATTTATGGTGTGCAAAATTTGGTACAAATTTATTTGAAATGTTTGAGTGTAACATATGGTGTGAATCGGTTGATTGGTCCTCGATACATGGCATAAAATATCCATAATTTTCTCGTGGTGATCTTTATAAATGGATGACAAAAAATAATTTAGTAGCAATTTTGATGCTTGTATACTGCCAATATACATCGTCCACAAAACTAGAATTATTTTATAGTCGCCATTCTGAAAAAAAATGTGTCGTACTAAAAAAACACATTTATTATTATGGCCTCAAACAGTACATCTTCGCCAAATTTTGTAAAAATGGATTGATTGTTACCTAAGATACGAGATAAAAAATTATTTTTATTGATAAGGCTATCTTACATAATGTCAGAGAAATGAAACTCTGCATATATAAATTTGAAGGTTGTAATAGTTACTGCCAGCATATGAAATTAAGTTTCGAATTTGTTTCGTTGAAAAAAATATACTGAACTAAAACATGTATATAGGCATTATTTTGAAAATAAGTGCCTGACCTACATAAAACATATCATTTTACACCACCTGCTGTAGTAATATTTGTTTGCCAAATTTGGAAGTAATCTGTCAATTGTTTCCCGAGATATGGCAAAAAATCTTTATTTACTCGCATGGCAATATCTTCAAAAATGGCCGACAAAAGTGGTTATTTGTTGGTATATATGATGTTTGTAATATAAACTTTCAGTATACAAAATTTGGTTTTAATGGTATAGCAGATATAATAATGAAATTTAAAACTTTGTGTGGCAGAAATTTTGAAAATAAGTAACTAATCAAGTTAAATAACTTACGTTTACGTAGCCTACCATAGTATAACTTACATGCAAAATTGGGTGAACATGGGTTGAATAATTTTCGAGATGTAATGTAAATCCTAAATTTTAAATTTGTGCTATTTTACAAAATTAAGGACCAACAACAATATCGATCTCAAAATTTAATTCTTACACAATGGTCTGCCAGCATACAAAATTTAGTTCAAATCGGTTGAATGGTTCCCGAGATATGACATATCAACTTAAATTTTTTAATGACCTCCATTTTGAAAGATAGAGTCCAACGTTGTCGAAAATTATGAAAGTCAGGTGTCCTTACTAAGTATTATATGTGTAACAAGTTTGGTGAAATTCCGTTGACGAGTTCAAAAATTGAAAGGTAGGGCACATACACACGCACAGACAAAAATTAGGCACACCCACACAAATAAATACACACAGACAGGATAGTGATCTCTTAAACCTTTCTTTCACTCTGAAAGTAGGCTAAAAACTGCCCAACGTGCGTGAGTGAGGTCTGCTTAAGAACAGCATTAGAAAACGTTACGCGTATGTCAGTTCCTCCATTTCTCTCTAAAGCATGTTTGTGATAGTAAAAATGGCTCAAACTGGTGTTTTCACGGCCATTTTTAGGTATGAACATTCAGGTGCAAAACTTTAAGAATGGAATAGGGACGTGCATAAAACGTTAATTTTTATTATTACGTCATAACATGATAAGGTCTCCGCTGAAAGTTTCATAGAGGTGCGTTATCGACGGCAACACTGCACGCCAGGTCAGAGCTTTGCGCGTAGAGGCGATGAGACGGTTGATGCGCATGTCTCGGTCGCCCATAACGCTCCCACGCTTTTACGCCTCAGACTTGCCAAAATTCCTTCAACCTGCACCTTGAACCTTCGTTTTACTGTCTAACGAGTACTTACTGATTTAGTCTACTCGTAGTTTCTTCATACTTTTTGATTTTAGTTGAGAGATTTGGTCAGCTTTTAAAAACGAGGTATTGAGAGCCGATAAGGGTGAAACGAGGTGACAATGGAGCAGCGCCGGAATGTAAAGGCTGGGGAAACGGGAGATCCCCAAGAAAACCCGAAGACCAGNACGAGGTGACAATGGAGCAGCGCCGGAATGTAAAGGCTGGGGAAACGGGAGATCCCCAAGAAAACCCGAAGACCAGAGGCATCGTCCGGCACTATTCCCACTTGCGAAAATCCGGGAGTGACCCGGCCGGGTATTGAACCAGGTTCGCCTTGCTGGAAGGCGAGCAGCCGAACCACTCAGCAAACGCGGTACTAATAGAGTTAGTCATTTATTGCGAGAAACATGCGGTTTACAGGTACCATCTGTGTGGCTTAAAGTTTTATTTTATTTAATGGCTGCGTNCATTTATTGCGAGAAACATGCGGTTTACAGGTACCATCTGTGTGGCTTAAAGTTTTATTTTATTTAATGGCTGCGTTCTTTGTTTGAAACAATGCCTCCTAGCCAATTGGGAATGTACCAGTTTTAAATACAACGACTGTTTCTCTGCTGTGAAAGCTAGGACACATGATAAACGTAGCAAGATACTGAGTGGTTTAAAGAGTATCTTTGCACAACATATTTTTGCTGTATACCGCATCTGTATACATAACGCAATGCTCGATTTGAAAGTGAATGCACCACAAGGCTCAAAGGAAATTATAAATTGCACATTGTCAAACACTATTCTATTTGCTCTGCTGCACGCTTAAAACAACTTACCTTCGTCCTCTTTAGAGCGGAAGAGTTTCTCGCATCGATAGTTCGCTTAGAGAAATTCGTATGACACATATCCCCTCTACCACCTGACAGACCATTACGAGCAAGATAACGGAGAGCGAGGAGACTTTGTCTATTGCAGTGTAGAGGTCACGTTGAAACATTAAACGGTCCAGCAAAGTGAAATATGACGGAAAGAGTTTGTATCCTGCTCGGAACCAAAATATCTTCTCAGGTGGCAACAAATACTAAGCTGAATAGTAGCTCAGGTAATGTCAGTATGACATGTTCATTCACCTTTCAGTCAAAATACGCACGGACGTAATTTCATTGCCTTGCTAGTTTTTAATCAGAACTTTAGACAGACGGTTAATCATACCAAGGAAATGGCAACTTTGAAATTATCACGTGGCCGCAGAATAAACTGCAAGATTATGTACGTTCGTTTGACTTCTGCTATTGGCCGACGGCTAGTGTAGCACGTTACACGGATACTGTAAACCTAGAGCCGAGGCTCAGCGGTACATCAACCGATACCCAGCGGCGCGATAACAGNCACGTTACACGGATACTGTAAACCTAGAGCCGAGGCTCAGCGGTACATCAACCGATACCCAGCGGCGCGATAACAGTGACAAGTAACGTCGTAAAGGACCCAGCGACGCGATAACAGCGACAAGTAACGTCGTACAGGACCCAGCGAAGCGATAACAGCGACAAGTAACGTCGTACAGGAGGCAGCAGCCAACGGAAACACGAGTCGCGTGTGGGTATACCGTATTTACCCGAAAAGAGGCCGATACCAATTATAAGCCGACCCCAATATTTGCTGACCTATTACTAGGAAAAAACAATTTTTAGGAAATAAGTGTATTTAAATTAATATGAAACAGTAATTTTTAAATATTTTTAACAATGGACACAAACATGGAAACTTTAGAGAAACAAATAAGTGAGTATACCTAATGCTGTTTAATGGTCACAATTTTTGCACTTCATTAGTGTGAATAAGCAAGCCTACACACTTGTTGGAAAGTTTACCTCCATTTCTTTGCTCAAATTCAAACATATAGGTAAAGTTAATGGAATTATTGCACTCTCAATAATTATTTCACAAAGCAAGTTGCTGAAATATTCATAAAATAGGTATTTTCTCATGACACAATGTGTGTTAAATAACAGTTATGCATCATATTTGTTTATTTTAAATTTTAAAAGTCACTAACAACTTTCGGGAATAAATACTACTTATTTAAAGACAGAGAATTCTAGCCTGTTACCAAGCAATAACGTGAGTTTTGCATGTCTGAACATTTTAATTATTCAATTTACTAGAGACCTGAGAAATTATCAGATTTATTGGTGGAAATGGGGAGAGGGAGGGGGCGCTAGACTTGACATACTGACAGCTAGGGAAACCAGATTTTCGCGAAAAGATCTCGTGACCAGTTATATTTTATAACGCTTTAGTGCAGATCTACTTTCGTCATTGCACGAATTACGCGTTCCGCCTCTCAGGCGCCTTCTCATGAATCACAGACGTGCAGTATCCAAGATCCCTAATTATGATTGGACAGTCAAGTAAGAACATTTATTCTCTC
Source organism: Clitarchus hookeri (assembly GCA_002778355.1). Lineage (NCBI taxonomy): Eukaryota > Metazoa > Arthropoda > Insecta > Phasmatodea > Phasmatidae > Clitarchus > Clitarchus hookeri. Next base: position 191,601 of record NQII01001439.1, on the reverse strand, counting down.
ACGTACCCGCCGCCAATAAGCAAAAGGAAGCTGCTGGTACGCCCGCAGGGTATTGCAATCTGACACGCGCGGTAATTTTTTCACGAAATTCGGGTGTCGTTACTAATACTCTTGTTACTTTCTCCATTGGCCAGCGACTTAACTTGACACGTCTTGGAAGATCCTGAACCAATAATACACAGTAATAAATTTCTTTACTTGTTACGAAAAATTATTTGAAAAACTTAGTCCTAGCTAATTTCTTCTAACTCTAATTGTAATAACGCATATTTACAGTACATTATTAGAGACCTGGAATTTTCGTGAATTCATCTGAGCACAAGCTAGACTTCAAACACACGTACCTTTCATTTGCTTTTACAGTTGAATGGCAGTTTGTAAGACGCGCTCTAGAAGAGTTTGAGCCAATAGCTAACCTGCAAGGAAACGAGTACCGAATCACGTGCTACCTGGTCTGGGGTAAGACTGTATCATCAGCCAATGAACAACTAACTGGGGCTCGAGTGCACAAAGTATTGTGGAGTATAACGTATTGACAAATGAACCCGCACAATTTCCGGGTCTCTATAAATTACTTTAGGAAACATAAAAAACCCTATATAGATCAATGTTTATAATACAAATGAAATCTATAACACTTTCTTTTTAAATCAAACATAAGTTTCATGCACTGCCCACGAAGGTTTTGTGAATTTTATTCTTATTCATTTTTAGCGTTAAAAAAAATATCTGAGGCAAGTAGTTCAGAAAAAATTCCTTACACAAACAAAAAAAAAATTCTATGTAAATATATATTAAAATGCAAGCCCATTAATGTCCTCTATCTCTGGTCAAAACGAACAGTTGACATTTGCACGAGTGATAAATAACTGCGAGGGCTAGCTTACAAGTAACTAGGATTGCAAAACTTTCAAGTCTCAACAAATTATACATTAAAAAATCATTTGAGTGGACCGCTGTCAACTCGGCATTATATTAGGCGACAGTGCCATTAATTAACGTCGTCCAAAACAGCTAGCGTGTCCTGTGATTTATAGAAAAACATGACGGTAATAAATATAAATATACACAGAGACAAAAACAATTATTAGTTTTTTTGTGGCAGTTGATATAGGCGACTCATTTTTACCTTGTCACGGGTGTATCTAAATCTGCATCGTCCTCAGAGGTCTCAATATAACTATTACCTACGTTATGTCGGACATTTCTGCTCATGGGTAAGTCAATTGTGGGTCAATAAGATGGTGATAGGAGGGGATACAAGATAAATACACAGAGACGAGGTGACGTGGTGGTTCCTTTGACGTCGGCGAACCCATTCCCTGATTGGCTGCGCGACGCTCTGGGAACAGGCCTTGTGTCTGATCTGATACCACGAGATGCGAAAGGTTCCCTGTTGGTTGGACTGCCAGCTGTTACCGGTCGCTGACTAAAAAACGGCGTTCCAACATGTTTCTGGGAAGTGACCACGACATTTTGCTGGCGTGTGTCACCGTAGTTCGCGGAATAAGCGACTCTTTAACACCTGCATTCTTTACCCTTTCTTTACAGCATTCATTTACAATGTCAGGTGTTGCATGTAATGAATAATGTTATACGTGCTGTACTTAACACGACGAATAACTAGAGAACTGAAAAGTATCGTGAGTTCAATGACCTGCAAGCTAGACCCTACAGTCTTATGTACAAATATGCCGATATCAACAGCACATTGGTTGTATGCTGTCACAGCGGAAGGCTACAATTGGACACTGTTCTGCAGGAGGTGTCAAACACCGTGTGGACAAATGGCTTAAGTTATATAAAATCACGTGTTTTGGATTCCAGCTTGTCCCAAAATGAATCCGCGAATTCTTCAGGTCTCTACAAATAACGTGTTTCTTCATCCCAACAATTTTGTGTTCTGTGATCAGTGATATGAACCAGCAATAACGTAGGGCAAAAGCACGGCTAACAAATCTGTTACTAGCATTGAATATAATTGGACAGTGAGCCTCGCAGAGTACAGCACTGGTCGCATATGTGCAACATGTAGACAATTTTCTACAGTGGGCGTGGAAGAGTCAAGTACTCTGCGTCTAGGTTAACGAATGGTCCATATTATTATAGCCGAACACGAAATCCACAACTCACTGGTAATGATAATGAAACAAGTGCTATATCGGGTTAAGTATCGCACGCATAAATTCTTTCTTATTTGCAACGCCTGAAAACACAAATTAATGTGGGTCTAAAGGAAAATCTGTCCCAAACTTAATGAAATATGGTGGCCCTGGCTCCCACATGGCACGATCTTGACATTGGCTTTGTTGTTAAAGGCGCCTCTTTACAATGGCGTCGCGGACAGTTAGGGGAAGTTGACAGTGACAAATGACGAGCAGCAATGTCGCAGCCACGTGCTTCTAGTCGTGACACGCACGTCTGAAGCGACGCGCGCTAACCGCAGCAGGACGATAACCACGCTGCCCCGGGCCACAGTTAACGGCTCTCGTAGGTGCGGTACACACAACACGGATGCCATATAACTCCGTGTGGCAAGTCAGCATAAATAAATAAATGGCTNACCGCAGCAGGACGATAACCACGCTGCCCCGGGCCACAGTTAACGGCTCTCGTAGGTGCGGTACACACAACACGGATACCATATAACTCCGTGTGGCAAGTCAGCATAAATAAATAAATGGCGTGTGGGGAGTGCACCCAGGGCAAGGCGACACCCTCCGAGTGACGGTCTTTCCAGCTGGGACCCGTAGGTGACCGTCATCCCCGAGCATGACAGAGATGAAGCCCTAGAATGGAGCGGAGCAGGAATGCAAGGGCGGGTGAAACGGGAGTACCCCGAGAAAACCTGCCGGCAAGCACGATTCCCACATGTGAAAATCCGGGAGTGAACCCGCCGGGGATCGAACCCGGATCGCCGTGGTGGGAGGCGATGCGCCCTGGCCACTACGCCACCGCTGCCCCCGTAAGTCAGTGATACGCTTGAAGCTACGCAGTTATATGCTGGTCCCATTCGAGACGCCGCCGCGGTGGCGTAGTGGTTAGACTACTCGCCTTCCTCCAAGACGAACCGGATTCAATTCGTGGCGGGGTCTCCCCTGCATTTCCGCACGTGGAAACCGTGCCGTACGATGCCGCTGGTCGGCGGGTTCTCTCGGGTATCTCGAGCTTCCCCCTCCCTTAAGTTCCGGTGATACTCCATGCTCACCTCGCTTCATCCTCATAGACTCTCAAAGCCAATGCTAAGAGCTGCCCAAATATCTTCATACGCTCATCGGACACTCCCGTGCAGGCGTCTGAACCAATATAAGTCATTTTGCGTTACCGCATCTTTAGGCCTTTGGGAAGATCTCGCAGTTCACTAATTCCTAAAACGTGAAATAAAAAACCAGAATTTTTAACTACTGAATTAATTTTCATTTGGTAATATTTATTGATAAGATAATTGAAAGCTTTTAACTATCATATAAAATACAGTGGATGCAGTATACGGTTTTCGGTTTAAAAGTTGCTATTTTAGGCAAACAAATAACTGGAGATACAAATCACATAATCAGTAAATACGCATAAATAATTTTATACAAATTAACAAAATAAAATTATCTACAACTGTATAATACTGAAATTTATATATTGCGAAGAAAGAATGCTCTGCTTAAAGAAATGCAGCGAGAGATTTTAAGAGTTAAGAAACGGGGTTTGTTTTAATATATCGTTACTTAGTTATATATATTAAAATGTTATACATCTTAATACAATTTTTGTATATATATTGAGATTTTGGTATATATANTACTTAGTTATATATATTAAAATGTTATACATCTTAATACAATTTTTGTATATATATTGAGATTTTGGTATATATAAGTAGTTAAAGAAAAGGTGCAAAATAAATCGTTTTTATGTAGTAAAAAATTTAATTGTAAAGCTATAAAAATTGTTTTAGTTAATGGTTTTTTATTTAATTTCAAATTTGAATTACATTTCCTTTAATGGTGANTTTAGTTAATGGTTTTTTATTTAATTTCAAATTTGAATTACATTTCCTTTAATGGTGACTTTAAATTAATGTTCACAATATACGTTAAAATAAAGTTTAAAATATGGCATCCTCAACCTTTTAAATAGTTCAACATAAAACTAAGTAAAATACATTTAATTTCAATTTTAAAAATAAAATATTATGTTAGTAATTTTAAAATAGAAAATTTGTAATTATTGTTACAATTCAAAAATGGTCAATTTCTCACCCTTCTTATACTACTACATTTGACGTTTTTATTCGAGAACCAGCAAACATTTTTTTTTTAAGACAACGTTGTATGAATTATTACTGCATATGAGAGGTTTGTCAATTCAAATTTACAGTCAATAAAGAAACGCCACCGAATTATTTTAAGTAGTTAAAATTGAGTTATTTATTTTGTACTTTTGGAATTCACGCACAACAGACCATTCCATAGACAGAGATGATGGAAAATAGTCAAAATTTGAGCCAACGTCTAACAAGTTTATTCTTTCATGATTGAAGGAATTATGTTATGACTCGGCTAAGTTGTTTGCAGACTAATCACGAATGCTCTGCCTTATAGTATCATAATCCTNGAGGAATTATGTTATGACTCGGCTAAGTTGTTTGCAGACTAATCACGAATGCTCTGCCTTATAGTATCATAATCCTCATTGGCTCAGTGAAATGCGGTAGTAGTTTTTTATTATTTCAATATTTCTTTATTGAATTAATTTAAGTATATTTAAGTTCATATATGCATGCCAGTAAATAAGGAAATAAAACCATATGTTATGAATAAACGTACTGTAAACATGCCAGACAGTCAACTATTCCCACGATAAACCATCTTCTCTATCCATAGACCTTGAGGGCGTTGCTTACCAAACCTGCAGTAATGGCATTTAAATGGGGAATCATTGTTTAAAAAATTTCTTCTCGTGCATCAATTTTAAAAATAACCGTTTNGCAGTAATGGCATTTAAATGGGGAATCATTGTTTAAAAAATTTCTTCTCGTGCATCAATTTTAAAAATAACCGTTTCAAATAAACAAAAGTAATATCTAGTGACCTGAAGAATTCGCGGATTCATTTTGGGACAAGCTAGAATTCAAAACACGTTCGTTTATATAACTTTAGCTATTGGTCCACGCGGTGTTTGACTCCTCCTGGAGAACGATGTCCAATTGTCTCCTTCNGCAGTAATGGCATTTAAATGGGGAATCATTGTTTAAAAAATTTCTTCTCGTGCATCAATTTTAAAAATAACCGTTTAAAATAAACAAAAGTAATATCTAGTGACCTGAAGAATTCGCGGATTCATTTTGGGACAAGCTAGAATTCAAAACACGTTCGTTTATATAACTTTAGCTATTGGTCCACGCGGTGTTTGACTCCTANTTCAAAACACGTTCGTTTATATAACTTTAGCTATTGGTCCACGCGGTGTTTGACTCCTCCTGGAGAACGATGTCCAATTGTCTCCTTCCACTGTAACAGTATACACCAATGTGCAGTTAACGTCCAAATATTTGTACATAAGATTGTAGAGACTAGCCTGCAGATCATTGAACTCGCGAATTTTTCAGGTCTCTAGTAATGTCTAACGGAACTTTCTAAGCAAATGCTGCCACGTATACATTTTTTACATCTATAGTTTATTACACTTTTTATAAAATGTTAATTTTAATGTTAAATTATAGAAATAAATATTACACATTAAAATGTGCAAGATATTTTACATGTCAGTATTTCTTGAACCTTTCAGACCCACTTTAATTTACTCTTTCGGGTGTTGCAAACAGAAAACTTTATGATATGTGCTGTACTTACGTCGACACAACGCTTTTTTCGTTGTCACAGCCAATGAGCTGCACGCTATATGTATGACTACAGTTATATGAAACAATCATGACCTAAAGCAGTAAGACTGTTTGCGAGTCATCTACCCACAGGTAATTTCATTGGTCGCTGAGCTTCGCAGTGTACAGTACTGATCAAAAATTACCTACACGTGCGTACTGTACACAGTTGTGTTCACTGGTCTGAATGTGTTAAAAGGATTCTTTAGCTAGCGGATACATTAGGGGACTATTCTGAAAGAGGGCGAGTTATATATAATTTGACAACCAATGAATAGACACCCTATCATTTAGCGTTGTAATTCGATATCAGCGTAAACGGCGCCCAAGTATATGTTAGTCAATGAACCTTCACTCGTGCGACATGGCCTGTAGGTCTCAGAGCCAATAGTAAACACCCAGAACCCTATTGGTTTCATTACACGTGTTCGGGTAGAACAGTGTTGAGTTGAGTATAGAGATTTGGGCGACTATTAACTACAACAATGTCTTGAGAGCCGATGAGGGTGAAATGAGGTGAGAATGGAGCAGTACTGAAGTGCAATGGCGGGGGGGAACGGGAGACCTCCGAGAAAACCCGCCAACCAGCGGCATCGTCCAGCAAGATTCACACTTGCGGAAATCCGGGAGTGACCCGGCCGGGGATAGAACCAGGTTCTTTCAGATGGGAGGCGATCAGGCTAACCACTCGGGCACCGCGGCCCCAGGCAGAACAGGAGAATGAGTTCTGCCTTTGAATTCTACTTCGTGAGAATACATTTTTCTTATTTGGCTTGCCAATCAGAAATATATTTACACCACTAATTTAAGTGTGTGGTTCGCGAGCTCACACCCAAGACGCGTAACACGTAAATCATCCAATCAAGTAAGTGGAATTGAGGTAAAATGTAATGAAATACAACTGGCAATGAAATATTTCCGCAAAAATCTAGTGTGTCTGCTAATTGAGCACTTTGGAAATCAACTTTTGGTAAATGACACTGCCGCTACCAGCATGTAAATAAACGAGTATAAAGCCTGGCATGTGCACAGTAAAGTTGGTAACCACGGAAGGGATGTATCTCCTTGTTAAGTTTCATTAAAAGTGTTAATTTTAATATAACATTTTTTTTACCTATTTATTTGGTTTTTGGATGCAAATTTTTTTAGACGTGAAGTCAAAATATTTTACAGATTTGCTAATTCTTAATTTTCTAAAGATTTCAAAGCTTCACTTCACCGACCTATGGATAACNTAACATTTTTTTTACCTATTTATTTGGTTTTTGGATGCAAATTTTTTTAGACGTGAAGTCAAAATATTTTACAGATTGCTAATTCTTAATTTTCTAAAGATTTCAAAGTTTCACTTCACCGACCTATGAATAATGTGATCCGGCCAATGGTAATGTTAATTTTACATATGGTTGAAGATTTCACAATGTGCAGGGCTTTCAAAAGTGCTCGGTTTAAAGTCAACGGCCTGTGGTAGAGATGGCTGTATACTTAACACAGTGTACAGTTTGCGCAAGTATAGCTCGAGATGCGCTACTGTGAGTATTTATCTGCTTCCGAAAACAAAGCCCATACTGGTAAAGTTCCATTAATTGTATACTTCCAACTTTCCTAAAGCTCAGCTTAAGTTCTACTGTCAAGCTAATTCTACGCCTCGTGGAAAAAAAAAAAGTTTATACGAAAGGAACAATGTACTGCATCCGTGAGAACTTAGCTTGCTATTACTTTGCACGAGTACTATTTCTTACGTGGCATTACCCACACATTAATTTTCAATCTGTTCTTGTTGAAATAAATTATACATGAAATATTACAATGTATGGATGAAATATAAATTAAAGTGTATTTTAACAAAAATACTATATTTTTACATTACCTCAATTATTTAACGCTTGCGATTGACGACGTGTTTAGGAAACAACTAAACACATTTTCTAAAGGTTTGACAAAAATATGTTAAAGTACTACGAATTGACTGTATACTTTCGTTGTTTTGCTAAGGTGTATCAGCATATTGCAATAACACCCCAACACTTCACTAACTGTCGTGAATGAAAATTAATTTATGCACAACTACTAAAACTATCACTACTGATTGCAGGTTTTATTAGTGGTAGTATGGAAATTCCGCATCATCATTTTGCGACAGACGAGACTTCAAAAATTTGTGCGTTTGTATCGCTTTTTCCCGTTGGACAATAGCTTGACACTCCGTGGAGTATTTCCAGCTTTAGTCAGAAACAGTACTTGGAATTATGTGTGTGGTACATCTTCCTCGTCTAAAGTTAACTGAGGCTCGTTCGTTGCTATTTCATTTATTTATGCTTTCTAATCTAAGTTATTTTTAATCCAAATTACTTTTATTCTACCAAATAGTTTTTCTGAGACTACAAATAAATGTTTGCAATGGCGTATGTCCATAATTGTTCAACCAATAAATTACCCCCTCTCCATGAATCATTCAAACAGGATCCCAAGACTTGATCTCACAACCACTCCTAATTTTCATTGAATCTTTGACACTTGAATACGCTAAATGCATTTATATTGTACCACCACTACTATAGGCCATGCACGGTAAAGTAAGCACTTTTGAAAACCCTCATTTGGAATAATAGTCAGTAAATATATGTTATTTTAGCCTTAGACGTTAACTTCCGAGTGCGGTGAAATATACACACTGTGTTCAATACTAACATGACAATATTTATTTAAAAAGAGGGTTAATTGATAAAAAATGGCTGAAAGTAAAAATTAACAAGGGTATCTAAAATGCTCACTTTACCGTGAACAGACTATACAGCAAATACTACCGATGGTGCAAGTACACACACCTGCAGTAATACGGAGCAAGATAAAATTGGCCAATTGCGTTAAAAATAAACTTAAGTTTTGACTAGCTCTTCCCGTACACCCCCCCCTTTTTATAAGATAGGTAACGCCAATAATAATTCATATAGTTTCTGCAACGAACATTGTAGGCACATATTGATAGAGTGTACGCTCGGCCATATTTGTTCTACAGAATTACGTAACCTATTTACTTAACTTAGTGCAGAATTAAGAAGACCATCACGGAAATCTTGTGCTGGACGTAAGTTAAATACACTCTTAATCACTCAAGAATTTAACTCCTAAGTCACTCCGCCTATGTTCGAATGCTTCACCTGGTTGACTTTGACGTCAAAATTGAGCACAACAATGACTTCGATTTAAAGTGCTGGTCGTCCTCAGTGGGAAAAATAACCGTATTAAAGCTAAGCTAAGGCCCATGTTGGCATTGCTTCAGTTTCTTCCCGGCGAGGACTTACGGAAGCAAATCCCGCAACTATCTCCACCGTAAGGACTTACCTTTTAAATNGTATAGGGGGGGGGGGGTAAACGAGAATGGAAAAGGACCAGCGATAAGACCCGCATTATTTTTTTTGTCGTTTATAAAAAGAACAATTCCCATCCGGCAACAGAGGGGAAAAAAAGGAAGGAACTCCGACGGACGGAAGGCAAAACTGTTGCGGAATCGGATATTAAAAATGAATCCACACGGAGGTTTCGCATTTTTTATCTCTTCTCTCCTCGCCGCTTTTTACTCGTCCTTGTCTTCCATGCAGGCCCATTTGACGGCCGCGGTGCTCGAGGCTTCTCGCTCTCTGACTTATCCCACGCGACACGGAATCCCGGAATCGGGAAGGGGAAGTGGAGGGGGTGATTACCCCTCTCCCACACCCCTAAACCTACCACTGGTGTGTTGGCGGAGGAAAGAAAATCAATATGTTACTGTGGGTAGGAGAAGGGTAGGTGGCTGGTAGGAGGGTGTAAGAGGGGTGGAGTTGGGCAAGTGATTCAGAGAACGCGGCAGCCGGCGCCGAGATGGTTTGCCTTCTGGAGAGCGGGCGAATTTCGCCATCGAGACGAATTCTCCCCCCACCCCTCTTCACCATAAAACCCACCACCCATTGGCTGCATTTCGAAATGGGCAAAGTGGTGGGAGAGGCATTCTGCCTTCTGCTGCGACCAATTGGCGTTCCGCAATCACGTACTTCACGCATTATTAGAGTGAGCTAAGAGATTTGGGCGGCTCTTATCAGAGAGGTTTTGAGAGCCGATGAGGGTGGTTGAGGTGATTATGGAGCATCGCTGGAATGAAAGGGCGGAGGAAACGGGAGATCCCCGAGAAAACCCGCCTACCAGCGGCATTGTCCAGCACGATTCCCACATGTGACAATCCGGCAGAGCCCCGGCCGGGGATTGAACCCGGTTCGCCTTGGTAAGAGGCGAGCAGGTTAACCTCTTAACCACCGCGGCCCCCAGCATTATGAGTGACCCGGAAAATTCGCGAATTTAGTTTGCAGCAAGCTAGACTTCAAAATCATTTGTGCACGCCCATCATCAGCTTCTGAACAACCACTGGCTGATGCTTCAGTTTTACCTTAGATCAGGTAACATGGGATTCAATCCTTGTTTTCTTTGAGGTTAGGTATTGGCTCAAATTTGCCAAGGAAGTGTTTTGCAAACTGCGATCCAATTGGAAATAAAGTTAAATATACATATGTTTGAAGTATAGCAAAACAGTTCATGAAATTTATGGTTCTCTACGCATTAACGGAGATGGTGATTTATCGCGAAAATGCCTGACAGCATGTTAGCCTTCAACGTCCGGTGCAGATATCTGCAACATTTTCCCCCTTACTGCTGTAGTACATGCGAGCAACTGTGTTATTTTTGGCTGGCCTAGTGGGACTTCAGCTGCTCTCACTCTTAACGTGCATGATTCGCCTGCGAAATGCTGCGAATGTGTCATCCAACCATAAAAGTATTAGGAGATTACACAGGTTTGGAACATTTCTTGGCACGACATATTTTCGTGAAAAATCATCATCTCTACGTATTATTAGTAGTGACGTGCAAATCTCGTATGTTTTTGTATTATAGCTTGTCCTCAAATGAATTTGCGAAATTTCACTAGAAAGTTTTCATTGGAGCCTGTAACAATCACATGCTCAATTTTGAATTCTCAATTTTGCTGTTTTTGAAATGTGAAGATAAAAATACTTCACTTGATATGAAGTAAGGGAACATTAAAATATTATTTTTTAAACAAAACAACTTTGAAATACGTTTAGTAAAAAAACTTTTAGAAAAGGTCTTTGACCACGATAAACCATACTATGTAAGTATTTGATGTGTAATAAACATTGTAATGAACTTCTAAAGTTATCCCTGTTTGATGTCTTGAGGTCTCTCGTTACAGTTTATTTTTCTGTGTGAATTATTTTATTATATACAGGTGACTTGCTTTCTGTTACGAAATACTACAAATACTTTTATACAGTAAAATTACACTTGCCCCTGAAACGAAAGTATTCTTTCAGAATTAAAGTATTTGATGTATTCTTAAAATTTATAACGTCCAAAGGTATACGGTTCGATTACGGATGGGGCGAGTGAGTGAAGGAATTTGTGCTTCTCTTAACACCGAGGTCTTCAAGTAGTTCCATATATTAACTTCGAATAAAAAGTGTTAGGAAACCATTTCTGTGAACTTAAATTATTTATTTCGCTTTCTGTTTTTTTTTTGCATAGAATTGTAAAAATAAGCAGATTTATAAAACGTTTACTTTTCTAATAATTTTAGAGTTTCACTTGACCGACGCATGAATAAAGTGACGAGACCCATGACAATGTTAATCTTACATAAGGCGGAAGAATACGTAACGTGCATACAAGTAGATCTTAAGCAGAACTTTCAAAAGTGCTCATTTTACACCTATAAACAAATAATACATAAAAAAATATATTATGGCAATCGTATATTGTGTTGTTTCTCCCAAACAAACAATTTATTTTGAAACATTTAACTTATTGAAAAGAAAAACAAATGCTTGTGCGATAACTCATTTTAATAAGCTATTTCTTAAAATAACCACAATTTCAGTTGTTCTAGCACGATTTTGAGTCATAATACGTATTTTAATAAATATAAAGTATGATCACACAACAAAGACTATAATTCCAACCCTGGTTTGTAAAGCTGACACTTTGCTCACTGATGTACAATAACCACGAATGGAAGTAGTTTATATAATTCTCTTTCTCTCTCTCTCTATCTCTCTCTCTCATATATACACTATATAAATTTCATTTTATACGTTTCGGTTTTGTTTTCACGCGGAATGATATCGTCGAGATTGTTTATATATACATTACGTTTTACCAGCCACACCAAAGAGCACTACTGATATCCTAATTGTGATATAAATTGTACACTAACGCTCGAGATGTGCTGGCGAACAAAGACTCCCGCTTGACTCGATCATAGTGCAGCCAACCAAATGAAAGCCGGTAAGGTAACCATTAATTTTGTTGTTACAACATACTAGGGCATTAGCAAACTCATATTGTTCCCACCAACAAAATATTTGCTCAATGTTAGACAAATTAGTGAATTGAATCCACCATGATCTTTATGAAACTTAAGACAACCATATGATTAGTTGATCAAGAAGTCGTGAAATGATTGTTTGTAATTAAATATGTGCTGATGGTGTAAAAAAAAAGATTTGGTGTTTGGCCCAAAACATTATATTTAAATACATTATTTGGTTCAAGGGAACATATGCAGATGCTTGGAACAACGTCAGTTTCGTTCCGTGAACAAAATATTTCTTTATATAAAAGTAAACAAATACTCTCCAACTAAATTTACATGGTGTTAGCCTCTCTTAGTGTGGGCGTTTAAGACACTATTCTTGAGCGTAGTTAAAAACAATTTGTTATTTTATATTTGTAGCACATACTATTCAACTTTTCGACATTATCTGCGATTACAAGTTCCTCGCAAAAAAAAGGGATGTTTTGAACGCATAGTTTTGCATAAAATTCATCTAAAAATCACAATTTTACTTATTTGCAAATGTAGAAATAATTAAAAATAACTTACGTGCATAAATGAGATAATTAACACTAAAAGAAGATGCCAAGAACTAATTTAAATTTTAAAAATTGCTGAAACAAGGAAAGTCTTACATAATTAATATTTGTGGCTGCCCCTGAATTTTTGTAAAATAACTTTTGATAAACATTTCTTAAAATGCATAAAGATAATACCTTTTATTTGCCTTGGTTAAATTTTCAACAAAAAGCTTGGCTTATTCGTAGATTACAAATCCAGTATAATTTTGACTTTGACATGTCATTTTGCAAAAGAACGATGCGGTCTAAAGAAATCTTATCCGAAGACAAAGTAGACAAAGATAATGTCGGCAAGTTTGACGCTATAAGGTACGAATATAAATAAGGTTTTTGGTGATTGTCGTGCGATTTTTCTGTCGTGTGCATTAAGCATGTTGCATGCGCCTAACGAAAGGACGTAACGTGTCCACAAACTTGTCCGATCGTTGACGGAAATGCGGCTCTATGTGAACACGGCATAGATAAACGCACGAGGCAAAGGGGACACGGAACAGTGTTAATTCTCCATCAAGCGTAACGGCCCCCCTTCTTTTTCCAGCACTTGCCAGAGATTAGGTAAACTAATTTTTGTTTTCGGAGCATGTCCGCAATATTGATTNTCCCTTCTTTTTCCAGCACTTGCCAGAGATTAGGTAAACTAATTTTTGTTTTCGGAGCATGTCCGCAATATTGATTTATCGCAGTAGGGGTGGTGAAATTTCGCGAAAAGATTTAAAGACGAGTTATGTTTAAAAACACTGTAAGGTCGTTTACCTGTCTTGATTGGCTGAATTACTTCTCGACACCTTAAATGTCTGCACACGAACCTCGTTGGAGCCGTGTCTATGCTACTGAGTTCTGAGTGGCCCGGTAAAATATGAAAAAAGTATTCTCAAGCAGACAGCAACAAATGGCAGCAAACAAACGGCTGTTGAGTGCTTATAGTAATTAAGTCTACAAATGAACTCAAATTTTTTCTCGCGAAACATCGCTGGTTCTAATTATCTGCCAATAGCACTGTCGAAACCCTTGCGACCAAATAGTTGGGTTTCCTTTGTTTACATTTAGTTTTCCAGCGAATCCGTACGCTCATTATTCTATAACTACAGACACATACACATACTGCAAGTGATCTCAAAATCCTATCTTTCCTTCGGAAAGTATTTTTAACGTTAAGGGGGCAATAAACATACTCCAGAACAATTTAACTTGCGTTGTACAGCAGCATTTTTAATTCTCCAAGGACCGTTAATTTAATATTATAATAGTAAAATAACACTTTCAACTCTCGGCGAAATTTCTTAGCGTTATTAATTTATGGTCTCGGACCAGGTAGATGATATATATAAATATGTATATACACATACACATACATACACACATATAAACACACATACACACATTCACATAAACCCATATATACACACGTGTCTGTGACGAGCTGAACATTTCATTGGCCGTTACTTACTGAGGTCGTTATGTCTCTTGTTCCCTCGTCCTCAGAGAGCTCATCAGCTGTACCTATGAATGGTGATTAATGGCCCGCTGGGTACAAGGGCGTGGCAATATTCTCATCCGCATATAACAGCAGTGAACAGAATAAATAGTGGTTACCAGTTTATGATTACGTATTTTATGGACGAAAAATGTTTTGCAGACCTGTCTTTTTTTTTTGAGAAGCGGATTTTTCATCTTATGCTGCTTGCTTACCAGACTTCAGAATAAAGTTGATTTTATAAGGTGTTTTTAAACTATGTATCGAAATTCAAACCGCGGCATCAATGGGCTAATATAAAGACTAAATCCTAGTAGCAAAATGTTCGGAAAATTCATCTAGTATTTTCAAATTTCAGTTGAAGTTAGCAAAACAGCGCCGGGAGTCCGCAACTTCACGTACCTGCGTGGACAACAAGTTGCATATCACGAAGGCGAACGGTACTGGCCGGTCATGCGGAGAGCGCATTGTTATGATGTGATCAGGCCTAAGCTGAACGGCCTGACTGATCACACCTTCAAACATTGAACCAGGGCACGAGCGTGATTGCAACGACACCTTGTGAAAGACAGTTGCGGAAATTTCCTCCACCGACCAGTAAACGAGACCGAAAATATTAAACAACGCGCCCGATATAGGCCAGCGTAACACCGGGAGCGACGTCTTATTGCGTCGACCCAACCAGATAGAATACCACTGAAGGTGGGTGTGTCCGGCCGTCTTTAACCGCCTCCTAGAATTAGCATTCGGCAACATGAACGAGGTGGGGACTTTCCAATTAGACTGTACTAGTAATGGCGTGAGGTAACAATATTTAATAAAATTAATTAGCATCTTGGTATACCATTTAAAGCTCCCCCGATCAATAGTCGCGTAAATAGTTATTGTATAATCCTTATGTTCAATAAACGTGTACTGACAAGCAACCCCTAGCGGCGCCCACGTAACTCGGGTTGCTGGTGGCCTATGTGCAGGCGCTCTCAGCATTGCGTGCCTGCTCCGTTCGTCTTCGGGATATGCAACTTCTGGCACGCCGATATGAGGTTGCCTACTCCTAGAGCGGTTTTGTTNCCTTCGGGATATGCAACTTCTGGCACGCCGATATGAGGTTGCCTACTCCTAGAGCGGTTTTGTTTAAGTTAAATTTCAATTAAAAAAAATACAAATAACATAGTAAATTAATTTTCCAAACTTTTACTACTATAATTTATTGTTTGTATTAGCCCATAGATGCCGTGGTTTGAATTTCGACGTGTAATTTAAAAACGTCTTTTATGTAGGAGATTTTAAAATCGAATGAGTATATACAAATAAACGATGGTATATGGGCACCATTTTGAACGGTTTAAGACAATTTTCCCTCATTTACCATTAGATAGCAGCACCTAATCCATGCCGTGGAAGTTAATTTAATTTGTAGTGGTTTTTAATCTTCTGTTCCGATTTATACTGCTATGCTTCTAAGCCCCTCAATAATCATCATTAGGGCCACCTGTTTTTTGCGAAAAGATGTGTGCGCAGTATATACATCAACATTTTATTTGCACGCAAGTAGGTCGCCTTCGGCTATTTGCCGGGTGTCTGTGAGAAGATACATTCTCTATTTGACTGGGCCTATCAGAATTAGGTTACTCCAGCAGTGAACCTCCAAGATTGGCTGGCAGACACCTCAGACACGCGAGAGCTAAAACTATCCAACCACGAAATAGTTTCTGAACAAACGCGTTTTCCAGTACAACTAATTGTGGAATCCTTTCGCGAAAAACAGGTGGCCGTAATCATTACGAATCCAAGCCGTATGATTTTTTTTTATTATTTGGAAGAATGNCTATCCAACCACGAAATAGTTTCTGAACAAACGCGTTTTCCAGTACAACTAATTGTGGAATCCTTTCGCGAAAAACAGGTGGCCGTAATCATTACGAATCCAAGCCGTATGATTTTTTTTTATTATTTGGAAGAATGGCAGTGCTCTGTTTGGGTTCGGTAACTGCCCACTGTATCCTTTATTACCTCCAGTGGTCGTGCGGCACGATCGTTCTTCGGATACAATTAGGAACAGGAGGCGCGCATATCCGATTCGTACAGCGAGCGGATCGCCAGACACTTAGCGTGATTGTTCCGACAGCCGGCGGAGGGCGGAGGGCCTGGAAACACGCACATTGTTAAACCCCTTCCCTCCTGGTGCCGAGTTTGCAGTTGGTGCATTAGGGAGCAGGATGCGGCACGGAATTACTGCGGGCACTTTGTGACATGCTGGGAGTGCGTTGCTGGGTAATTCGTTGTTGGCAAAACATATGGGGAACAACAAGGATGGACCGTTTGATGAACGGGCCTTTAGAATAATTTGTAAACGAATAACTTTTTGTATGTGGAACGATGTACCTTTTAGTAGAACTACAGATATTTTCGTATTAGAAACATATTTTTTTTAGACATACGAGATGAGTAAGAAAAGAATGTGTTAATCCAAGGAGGATATTGTTTACAATAAGTTAAAAAGAAACTGCATTTTTTATAAAATAAAAAATGTAACAAGTATGCGCCCTTAACCATCTAATTAAAATTTAACTTACTAACATAAAAATTATTTGAGAATATGGAATTTATTTTTGAACAATTTTAAAGAAGAGTGTTTTTGAACTAGTGGGTACTTTGTGCCTACTTCGTCCTTCCTTCATACTGTTATGTGCTCCCTGCTTCGCATCCCTTACGAGAGCGGAGATGTATGAAGGTCACGCTTGTAACCCAAGAGCAGGCAGCGAACATTAAGATCAACTTGCATAGGCTTTCCGCCGCGCGTGGCGCCGCATTAAGTCTTTTGCGGCTTGCGCTTCTGAACTTCAGCTGATTGAATTTCAGAGTTTATCCGAAGAATTTACTAGTGGTTTGCTGCCCTAATTACTCTCAGAGTGACCCTGAGTGCGTCGAACTTTCCAGCACAAGACAAGTGGGTATAAAAGTGTGACTGGCCTCAGACCTGGGAATTTATGAGCGGATGAGTAGTGGCTGGAGTTTTGGCGATAGACGAGCGAAACGAGCGGCGAGAGAATTGACAAGTGGGAGGAAAATCTTCGACTGCTAGCATCGGCGCAATGAAGAGTACAACTGACATACTGGAGTATTGGACTGGGTACGTGAGTGAAAGACATTACAAATGATGGCAACAGATAGACTGAAAGTGTGTTAAGGATGAGTATGAGTTAATTGATTATAACCAAACAAACAGAGACATTAACGGCCCTGCCCACTAAGTCAGCAGCCGCGAACTTCAAATGGGGAATCCATGTTAAACGAAATTCTTTCTCATTGCGTAAATTTTAAAGATAACGATTTCAAAACGGAAAATTTTTTGACGAGAGTTGTTCTAAAAATATTGTTACATAAAATTTCTTTATAAAAATTTATTTATTCATCTTGTTTTTTATATATGTAAATTTCAATATTAAATCAAAAATATATTAAACTAAACAATCTGCTAGATGTTCTAAAAATAGCAACATTCAATAAGAAATTGCGAGGAGAATATTTTGTGTTTGAAATCGTCGTCCGTCACCAGACTATTCGAGGCACTACCGTGCTTTAATTGACTGCAGTTGAAGGCAATCCAACAGAAGGAGATTACGCTCCTTCCAATCACGGTGGGTTGGCGTGGATACCACCTCACCGGTCAACAGAATCTTACACAGTTGAATCCGTACGCGCCAGCTTGATGGAGCCGAGGCCTATCCAACCTCTACGAAAGAGCTTTGTAAAAGAGTCGTCTTACTACGTACCTTCATCAGTGAGCGTTAACCCGTCGAAACTACCGTGCGGTGGCCGGTGACACGCCGTTTTTATTTCCTTAAGAGATACACGAGGTGACAAGAGCCCGTCACCAGACCAAGCACTGTGTGTCGTGGTGGTCCGGTGGGAGAGAATGTCATCTCCTTCTCCCCAAGGTACTGAGGCCGCACGCGCCACCACGAGGCACCCAACCTCTAGCCAACAGCAAACAGCCCTCCAGGCAAATACCTGACTCCAGGCCTCCTCCTAAGCAGGAGATTCAACTAATGGCACCCAGAGTCCGACCCGCGATCGAATCGGCCAAAGGTCGGGGCTTCACACCTATCCCCTGAGTTCGAAACGACTATACCATTCACACTGAGTTTACACTCAGAGCAGCGTCCTTCAGGATGCTAGTCATTCCTTTCTACGGAGCTTTGCCACCCCGAGATCTACCCACATCTGCAGGTCCCGGCTTGGGTCTGTGCAATCGTCTCGCGGGTCGTCACCGCAGGCGAGGGACACACGCAGCCACTGGAAGCTACACATGACCTTGCCGTGGCTAATCGCCAGTGCACTAGCGGCGCCACCACTAGCCCATAATCGTCCTCACTTCGTCAGCCACAGTGCAAAGCACCGTGTTTCCAGCCTTGACATTTCGAGGAGGTAAAGATGGATTTGAGCAGCGCGAGGCCATTTATTCACATTGCTGCCCCATTTTGGGGACAGTGCCTTGACCTGCATGAGTGACACGGGGACAATCCCTTTCTCTCGATGAAATGTAGAGGAAGGCCCTACCAGGACTAGTCAGCCGGGGCGAAGAACTCGTCACCAGACCAAGCACTGTGTGTCGTGGTGGTCCGGTGGGAGTGTTACATCACCACACACCGATCTGCCCTTAAACCCATTACAAGACGATCGCGCTGCTCACAACAGGCCTTCGCCAGGGGGATGGCTGAACATGAATTGTCATTCCTGTAGTCATGACTACCCAACCATACACTCGGGTGGCAGGCCTATTCTGTACACTTCCTACTCACTGAGGAGAGGAGTCTGCTTTGGGAAAGTGCATTTTCACCCATATCCACCGTCGTTGCAGGCTGGTTGCTCGACCATCATCCCAGCTCCAACCCGGACCCACAGGACCAGACTCCCGTACCACCAGAGGAGGACCTTATCGCACGAATTCACGCAGAGACTTAACTACCGAGCACACAACCAAATGCGTGTCCATCTTTGCACCCGCTGATGCAGTCTCTTTAGGAGGTCAACAATTGGAACACCTTTCGTAATTTACTGCCCGATGTGATACTTTTGTTGGGTTGATGAAGGGTTTGTGACAAAATGTGGAACGTAGGTCCATCATCATGTCCGAAGCGTTGTCAAACTGACGCCCCGCAGCGCCCAAACCATTCTTTCACGGACATGGGTCCCCCTTGAAAAATGAACTGTTTGCCGTCCCGCACAGCATACTAAGCTTTGTCGGCATTGTTTTGAATCATTCTGTTTAGAGACCTTATCAATAGAGGTATGTGAATTTCACAAATTCTTTCAGCGGCAGACTATGCTTCAAGCTTGTATACGCTACTGTTCCTTTACTAATTGGGCCATATCGGTTTTGAGAATTTCTATTCCAACTCTTCAACCAGTTACAAACAGGGAGACATAGAGTGATCCTATTACGTGCAAGTGAGAAGAATGAAATGGAGTAGAGAGAGAGAGAGAGAGAGAGAGAGAGAGAGAGAGAGAGAGAGAGATGGGCAGTTCTTAACACAGATGTCTTGATACCCAAAGAGGATGAAGGGAGGTGAGTATGTAGCAGCACCGGATTTCAAGGGCGGGGGAAACGGGCGATTCCCTAGAAAACCCGCCACGATTCCCAA
The DNA here is from genome assembly GCA_002778355.1 of Clitarchus hookeri. Classification (NCBI taxonomy): domain Eukaryota; kingdom Metazoa; phylum Arthropoda; class Insecta; order Phasmatodea; family Phasmatidae; genus Clitarchus; species Clitarchus hookeri. The sequence continues at coordinate 171,641 of NQII01001439.1, read as the reverse complement.
GTGCGAAAATCCGGGAGTGACCCCGCTGGGGATCAAACGTGGTTCGCCTAGGTGGGAGGAGAGTAGTCAAACCACTACCCCACCGTGGCCCCCTGAGCTTCATGGAAAAAAAACCCCTTCAAATACTCGGGCCGCATTAGCTGCTGCCGTGATGTAAAGGATTGACAAGTCTAGGCTACTGTCAGAAGAGTTCACAAAATCCACGCATCACTACCACATCTCAGATTATAAAACGTAAACCTAGAATAAATGGCGAGGAGGTTCCTTTGCTGTGTGCGTACCAATTTTCTGATTGGCTGCGCGAGGCTCTGGGAACGGTCCTCTGGTCGGATTGGTTACTGCAGGCAGCGAAAGTTTTTCCTATTGGCTGGGCTACCGGCTGGCAAGTAGCTTACCGGGAACCTGGCCAATGACGCTATTTTGCTGGCGTGTGCACTTTGAGTTGGCGGCATGGGCGGACATTTCTTCTCTGTATTATTAATTAGTACAGGACATCATTTTAATGCTCAAACGGATCTCATTTTCTCATTGGCCGCTGCCACAGTCACAGCCCAGTCAAACGGCCAAACAGAAAGAAGCCACCAAGAGTGCTATATGCTTACTCTAGTGAAGAGTAGGAAATCGAGTCCCAAAATTTTTGGTCGAATTTAGAATCATTCTGCATCTCCATTCCTGTTAGACAACGATCTGAAACTGAGGTATTATTATCTTCAGTCATTTCATTCTTTTTTTAAAGTTTAAGAAAAAATACAACTGTAACTAATGTGGGTCTTTTAAATAATAATTTAAACCGTTCAGTGACCGTGTCCACGATAGTTGGTCAAGTTGCATATGAGTGATACTTATGACCAGTGCTTTACAGAGCGAGGCATTAGAGCCCAGTACTCTGACAGTCTCCCTTGAAGCTAATCTAATTTGTGGCATTTTCTACACCGCTCTTACATTAATGGTTACTGCCATTGTAACCGAGCACGCATCGTGTTGTTTACTGGCTACAAGAATGCAACACTTGAACCCAAAAAAGGACTGTGCAACCGTACACTCTAAAAAATTTGTTGTACTTTTACGTGAAAAATCCTTTGAAACCCAGTTGCCAAGAAAATCCTTTGAAAACATACAAACAGTTTTCTCGTAAAATCTGCAAAGCATTTATTTGTAATATTACAAATGATATTACAACTTACATAATTGAGAAGTGTACATGAAATGATCTTTTTTTCTTATAGAAAATAAGTGATATATTAATAACAGCGAATAACTAGAAAAAATAATTTCAAAATATAATTTTTGAAAAACAATATTGCACAATGTCAGCACGGGGAATAGGACCTACACCCCTTGTATTGTTATCCCTCAACCTTAACCACAAAATCCATTTGACGAAGGAGCTTAGCGATTATTTTTATAGTAAATATAGCTGCAGGTGCCTACAAAATATTAAATAAGTTATTTAATTAAGAAAGAATAAATTAATTTAATTTTAAGTCTTCTGTGTAGCTAGGAAAAAATATTATCTTATGAGTAGAAGCAGTGATATTTCGCGAAAAGATTTCAGACAAGATACTGTTCAAAGCACTATAGGGTCGTCCAGCTTCTTTGATTGGCTAAAAAATGTTCTGTCCCGTGTTAACCGTTTGCGCACGAATCACGAAGGTTCAGTTTTGGAGTAACTTAGTCCTGAGTTGCTTGGTCAAAGACGGACACGGCACCAGCAGCCAATGGAAGTATAACAACGGCTGAGGTGTGTATATAGTATTGAAGTCTACTGTGTGCTCCGATTTTTACGCGAAAAGTCACTGGCTATACTTATGAGTAATACGGTCTCGTTTTATTGAAATTATAGTTTTATTATGATTGTTTGAGTTGTTAGAAGTGGTTGACGTTATTCAAACTTTCAATACAATTATTTTTGCACGCAACTACACTTTATATTACCCATAGTTTTTGCACAAACAGTTATTTACGGTTTTACGTTCTTGAGTGTTCGCCATTTCGTTGAAGCTCGTGGGTAGTTGTCAGCATAGTACAATTATTTCTTAAGGTTTATTACAAAAATGGCCCTTGTAGTTTTACAGACGAGTAGTGTTACAAGATAATTATTTGTAATTAGCTTTTACCCGCAGCTTCGCTCGCGTGGTTATAGTAACAAACTTATAGGAAGAAATAACGGTACTTGGTAGTAGACATAAACACAGAACAGTGCACTAACGATGTCATTTCTTGGTGCTAGAATAGCTCTTTTATATAGCCNTTTTGGTGCTATAATAACTCTTTTACATAGCCACTGGTCTTCATTTATATTTCTTTGTAGATCTGGGTAAACGCTAGCAATCAGTTCCGTATCACTCTGCACCAAATTACTAAAATCCCCCGTTAGTGACACACAGCTCTCGGCATCTGTTTCTAAACGCCAATCTCCAATTTTTAATAGTGTATCAGCATAATATCCTGTATCAACGTCATTGTAGAGGTGCACTCTCATATTTGTCGTCACGCTGAATTTCTTGACATTTGCCCATAAGCTCTACGACTTGAGACAGACTTTGATTTCATCTGCAGGTGTGCCCCTCTGAATCACCGGTAGAGTTTGGCGGAAGTCACCAGCCAGTAATACAATACTCCATAATGTCTGTATTGTTTCGTATATCCTGTAGAGTTCGGTTTAGGGCCTATATCACTTTTTTTGTGTGACATTGTGCTTTCGTCCCACACTAACAACTTACATTGACGCATCATTGTACCCCAAGCGTTATTTTTACTAAACTTTTTTCCTGAGTGAATGATATATTTTTTCGGGATAAAAAGTAGCCTATGTCACTTCCCGGCCCTCCAAATATCTATGAACAAAAAATCACGTCGATACGTTGCTGCGTTGCGACGTGAAAGAAGGACAAACAAAAGCACTTTCGCATTTATAATATTAGTTAGGATTTTACAAATGCTTGCAACAGTACAAATATTTTCTCAGTAAAAATTTACAATTTTTTTTACAGTGCTTAGGGATTAAGTAAGAAAGTACAAAACAGCAGTTTTGAGCTTCAACATAACCTTTCACCTTTTCAGCACACCAGTCATTCTCTAACAATTCATTTAATAATTGACATTTCGGTTTTAGACGGGCCTAGGGGACCTTCTTGCATACAGCGCCATTCACAGCAGATTGTGAACCATTGAAACAGTTTTGCACCCCCAAACCACTGACCCCGCGTACGCTGGTGATTCGTGCAGAGTCCTGGAGGGAGCGTCGGACAAGCGAAGGCCCCTATGACTAGAGACTTGAAAAATTCGCGAGTTCAATGACCTGTAAGTTAGACTCTACAGTCATATGTACTAATATGCCGATATCAACTGCACGTTGGTCGTTTGCTATCACAGTGAAAGGCGACAATTGGGTACCGTTCTCCAGGAGGCGTCAAACACTGTGTGGACCAATGGCTGAAGTTATGTAAATGCACGTTGTTTTGAATTATAGCTTGTCCCAAAATGAATGCGCGAATTCTTCAGGTCTCTTCCAATGACACAAGCAAGGCTGAGATACTTTTATCACACCTAGTCTGCCGCAAAATTATAACATGAAACTACAGGGTCTATTTGACGTGTAGTCTAGAAAACACCCATACTTGTTCAGTAGACGGGAAGCAGCAGTATGCCTGGGAATACTTCACAATCAGCTTGTACAGGGCATCAATCTTGCTCGAGGGGTTATATGTTCGAAGGAGAAAAAGCGATGCAGTGGTGGGCGAAAGAATGACGGGGAGAGGAAGAAGTCAATACCGGGACGTGAAGAAACTGAGGGAAGAGGAGTCGACATATTGACGGCGGCAATCTGCTAAAGGAGACAACAGTTGAGATATTCGATACGGTCGGGAAATACTCTTCCTCTGGTTCTTTTAGAGACTGCACCTAAATGGTTCCAGCGGCAAGAATTGTCATTCATGTACATTCGTCCCACACCATACAATTACACGGCTTCTTTGTACAGAGAACATTATGTTATGACAGATAAAACTTTTCGTGAAATATCATTATTCTAATTTTTTTTTGTGGGGAACAAAAACGATTTTTTTTGCGATGATCACCAAAATATTTATGATTCCGAAAGTAAGAGATTATTTTGAAACTGCTTGCATACAATTTTGCAGTCAGAAAACATATTTGTGTGTTCAGCTTAAAACAATTAGGCAATCTGAAGTTACAAAAAAAAAAAAAAAAAAAAGTTGAGTTAAGAAAAACAAAACAGCTTATAATTACCATTCCTGTACGAATTGAAATCTTGGGCATTGGTTTATAAATCCAGTTAGAAGTTATTCTGTGTCACGAGTACACGAAATTCATGCACTGGGGAAGTTTTACACTTTCCTCATGTTTAAGAGACTGCGACAATATTTCGTGCCGAGATGGAATCAACCCTCTATGGTTTCCTAATACTTTAATGACTGGAAGACGATTTCGTAGCCTCTCTTAGGCTAATCATGTTCGTTCAATGTGAAAGTAACATAAGTCTCATTGGGCTTGTCAAACAAGGTACTAGTACCTCACATGTACTGCAGCCAATAAGGAGACATGTTGGCAGACATGTGCATAGGACGTTGAAACCTAACATGCTTTCCGACATTTTCGCGATAATTTACCACCTCTACTCATGTTATTTACGGCGCGTCATCAAACAATGATCAACATTTTGTATGTATCTTTATTTTTTTTTATGTGGAAGTACATTCTCGTACCAAAATATTATGCGTAGTTGCACCCGATTCTGGAGAAAAGATTTCATGAACAGTTCTATTTAATTAGATCCACTTTCTTGATTGGACGATTTAAGTGTTACGCGTCTTAGTTGTCTGCTCTATGAATCACAGACGCACATTACAGGAGTAACCTAATTCTGGTTGGCCAGCCAAGTAGGAAAATGTTTTCTCACAAAGAAACACGGACAATGATCAAAAGAAAATTGCTGATATACCCGTAGGGTATTTAAATATAACACGCGCGGAATTCTTTTCCCCAAAATTCGGGCGTCCTTAATTATGCGCTACCTGTTTCTCTCGTCGATATTTTTCATTTTTATGCCCAGAAAACGATCTATACTTTAACAAATAGATGCTTGGAAATTAATTTCGAAACATTTATGTTCAGTACTGCAAGTAAAATCCTGTAAATTTGAGATTATGCGAATATTCTAACCATCACCAATAACCTACGAATCTAACTAGACATACTAAACCTCGACGCTCTGCCTCAGCGTAGTAATTACTAGTAGCATTGGAGTGAGAGAGAGAGAGAGAGTAAATTAACAGCACCCTAACTTGTTGAGAAACCAAAGGAAGAGATTTTTCAAATATCCTTGGACTGGAAGTTTTTTTTATGGCAAATCACTGTCAGAATAAATTAAACGGCTGGGAGTCCCATTGTATATAAGGGCATTCATCTTCTGATTGGCTGCACAGTGCTCCGAGGCTAGGCCTCGTGTCTGATTGCGTAAGCCATGTTGTGAAATGAATCTTGCTGGCACGTCTTGCTATGTCTGAGTTTGCATACACAGTTTACGCTATTACCATAATGCCTGGTGCCTAATTTCTATTGCTTTATACAATTTTGTTGTGGCGTTGGCGTGAAATAATTCTTTTGCCTACTGCATTTTCGCTCCCTGTGTACGTGATTATTTTTTGCTTATCAATGTAAGTGTAAAATTTACCGTTGATCACAATTTTTTTGGTAAAACAAAATAAGCAATAGTTGAACTGGAATCTTTGAAATCTTATACATAGCTTGTTTTCGGCGATAATTCTCTGATATAATAACATTGAAATTATAATTTATGACGTTGCAGACTTTTGTTCAAATTTCGAACATTATGGAATTCGTTACCATCACATATTACTATTTTTAAAGGTATTAAAAATATTTTACCGTTAGCCAGTCAAATAAGTACTTCAGTCACTGCAGCAGACTAAACATCTCATTATGGGACAGATTTTACGCCGACGGCCTTGCAACGGAATAATCCAGGATGCTACGTAACAAGAGCCATAAAGCATTTTTATGATCGACGGCTCCATTTCGTATAAGGTGATCGTAAAGAACATAGACTCGGTATAAAAGGTTTTGTGCGAAGAACTTTATTCGCAAGGCTTGGTGCAGCATTCACGGAATTTAACGACAAAATAAGGACATTAAAAAAAGCGACGTGTCGTCGGAGCGTGTTCTCTCCGAGAGTTTCAAAGTTTATGGCCGAATGCAAAATGGAGGGAAAAAAACTGAGGTAGCATAATTATGGGAAATAAAACTCTACTGTATCGTCACTGTGAAAAGTCCAGTCTGAACCGTGGTAGCCATTTAGCAGCAAACGTAATTATAAAAAAGTTTTATAATAGTTTACGAGTTCAACGACTTCTTAACTAGATATCACTTTCGTTTTTTACATTAGAGCAACTGCAATTTTTCCATTGCATCTAAAGATAATCAATACGTAGAGACCTGAAAAATTCGCGAGTTCAATGACCTGCAGGCTAGACTCTATAGTCTTACGTACAGCTATGCCGATATCAACTGCACGTTGGTTGTCTGCTGTCACAGTGGAAGGCGAAGATTGGGTCAGCCTTCCTCCAGGAGGTGTCAAACACCGCGTGTACCAATGGTTGACATTTTATTAACACGCGTGTTTTGAATTCTAGCTTGTCCCGAAATGAATCCGCGAATTTTTCAGTTCTCTATAAAATGTGTATTCGGAAGTGGGTTGAAGAGTATTTAATGGAGTTGCTTTTTTGGTGATTGGTCTACGCTACTACAAGGCGAGCCAAATTAATTATGTACCAATTGGAAAGACGACACAGACTTAAAATACACGAAGTCTATTCTGACGCCAAAGAAATTGGCAATTTTTTCCTTTGAACTGACTACAGATGAAGGTAATTAGAGTTGTGCGAATGAAAATTTTTCTTTCATGGAATTAAAAATATGTATTCGAACTCCATGAAACCGACACAAAAATGCGGAAATGAAAATTAATTTTATGGGAACATAGTAAAAGACAAATTTTCATTTTCATGTTTAAGTCTACGTATTGTCGAACAATTATTGAAACATAATTTACTAAAACAAATTTTAAATATGAAATCAAACTTTCATAGAATGCTTAGTGATCATTCAGTGCAACAACCTTTCAAGTATATGGGAAAATTCAGTGCCACGAGTTGATTATATAAACAAGAAATAAATGCTGTAACAAAATTGTGCGAACTATTTGACGCTACTAGACTGGTGATGAACACACTGTGACCGATTGCGGGTTGTTCGCTGTGTTACGGCACGGAATGCACTTGATATAGTCGATACGCAGTATCTTTGCACTTTTTGAAACGAACCTTTGAAAAGTCACCCCAAGTATGAGGTATTTGGATGTTTCTTACATATGTCATTTATCACAATAGTTTTGTATTTACCTTTGCATAAAAGTGTCCATTTTTTGTTAGATCGTACTTCTTATATTTTGTTTATAAATCATAGTAATTAATTTATAATTAGTACGAATAAAAACAGGAAGAAAGCGTGCGTGTTGGAAATGCCTGGTAAGAAATAGTTCTCAAACAAAATATTATCGAACTGAGAGCGCACAAATTCTTTTAGTTGTTCTTTTGGGGTACATTTTTACACTTGGTTTGCACGAGGCGGAGGAATAGCGTGAAAATAGAACTTTAGCAGGGGTTCAGAAATGTTTGAAGTAACAGCCAATTGGCTATAGGAGTTTACACGCGGCTCTTGTGGAGGAGAAACCATGGGGGGGGGGGGAAGCACTGGAAACAATATAAGAAACGTCAGTACGACACACGTGGCGCGCTGGTTAGCTGTGAAATAACCTCAACGTTGACTGCGACAAGGAGAAACCTAATCAAGTTCTATCCCCGCCTCCCCCCTTCTTTAGAACCCCCCCCTCTTTCCCGGTCGTCCTCTCCTGCGGAAGGAGAACGACGAGTCTCCTGCAAAAGGGGTAGTTGTGAAGTTTCCACCCCCTCTTCCCTGCCGTCCCCATCGTTCAAACAGTCGCCGAAGAAATACTTGCCAGAGTTTCCAAGGCGCTCGGAAACGCACATCTGTATTTACCCTTTAACGGAGCTTGGACTCTAAAAGCAACGTCGATGCAGCTCAGACGCAAAGTCGGCGGGTTATAATTGCTTGAAGGTCTAGCTTGAATATTTCAGAAGGCTTTGAATAAAAATAACCGTGGCTGATCGAATAAGAGTTTGTATTTTACCGGGGAAATATTTAGTCTCCATTAGGACTATACTATGCTATGCTCTTTAAGAAAAGTCCGTCTTTTTACAAACATTTGCGTCAGACAACCTAGTTTTACATTGACAGATATTGAATACTTCAAAAATATTTCCTTTCATAAATCTTGCTTACACATTTTAACCTTTATCTATACGATTTTAGTACTGGAGGAAAATTGTTTTACATGTGGCTAATATATATAAATAAATAATAATATCTACTCGGAGGACTTAATAAATCTTCGCCCTTATAACCAGGGAAAATTATATCTTTCAGGGCAGGCATAATCATAGAATGAAGATGAGGTAGACATTTCAGTCTTCTGAGGATCTCGTCATAATAAACTCCCTTCGGTCAGCAGTAGCTGTCAAAACCACGAGGTCGAATTATGTAATTTTTTTATAATTAAAAAAAACGTTCTTTTCTTTACTTTAAAAATCTTGTTTGCATGAGAACTCTTTCAGATAACGTGTATAAGCGCTCACTAAATTGTCAGTTTTGAAAGCCAGGATCTACTTGTATGCACATTATTTCTTCCACTATAATCAAAATTAACATTTCCACGTTAGTGCATTGGTTTAGTGAAACTGTAAAATTATTATATAAGCAAATATTTTAGAAAAGTTCTAATTATTACTCATATACGCATTTAAAACAGAAAACAAAATTAATCATTTCAGCATACACCATGTGTTTGCATGTTACTTTTAATTCAACCTTGAAACATGGGACTACTTTCCCTCCGCCGTTATTAGTTGTACTGGGCGCATGATATTCAGCGTGCCCTTTAAAATATAACATTTCCTATAGACGGTCCTGCGTGTATTGTTTATTCCGTATCCACTGCTCAAGGTGTTTTTGTGTTGACAGAAGTATAAAACGATTGTGATATGTAGAATTCAGAAAAAAACCAAACACATTATACATGGGGTAATTTTTCAAAATTGTATTTCGAAAAGTGTGAAGAAACCATGCCTGGCTCGAAGCCTTTCTTTAGTGATTTGGTTTTGTTCGTAAGTAAACCTATAAACAATTTCTCGCCGTTGCCTGCTTCACTCCAGTGCTCCTGTGTACATTTTTATTTATTTATTTACCTGAGTATCACTGCCCACCGGGCATTTCTCCGAGATCGTCCAGGGCGTCATTCATGAGACGGAGAAGTTGTGCTACAAAACACTTTAGTCCATAACCTCTTTCGTGATTATATCATTTGGATTGTTACACATCTTATGTGTAACAATCGCGAATCACGGTCGCTCAGTACTGGGGAAACTTAATCCTGATTAGCTGACTCATGTAGCAGCCAGACTCCACACAAAGCCAAGCGACCAATAGCCAAATGAATACTGCAACCGCGCGCTTATTATACTGAAATCTAGCTTCTACGTAAATATTTTTGTGAAAAACTGATGGCCATAGGTATCAGTAATAAATTACTTATAAACTTAACACTACGCTTTCTCCTTTTTGTGACGTTACAGCGATGTTAAAAAAAAGTTGACTTGACTGAAGAAATGTATATTGAGTGTTCTATCGATACTGAGATAAAAGTAGTGTCCTTATTTTCGGGATCATTTCTATCGCCTTATTACCCTAAAATAATTGTAAATAATTCACCATTCAGCAAATAAAATTCGGCCCTTAAACGTTCTATAGCATACAAGCTAGTATTTAACAAACGGACCGTGTATAGTTACGCGAACATTTTAAAAGATTTAACTCAAACAAATAGATTTTTGCAAATGCCTATGGATTAATTACGCAAGCCGCAAAAAGGTAATTATTTGAAGCTGCTGTAAATGGTAGCGGTTTATATGGCTCGCGTTTCGCAGTACGCATTCAGGATTTTGGTAACCAAAGCGAGAAAATTCCTAGATAACCGCGTGCTAATATTAATCCAAAATGAATCTGACCGCACCAGCTTTGAGGCAAGAGTGGAAACGGCTAGCGTGCTCGTTGTAATTAAGTTCAGACTTTTAATTACAATCTTCGCGAAGCTGTAGACCAATACTGTTTCTGGGGAATACAACCAACACGTGTTTCACGGGTAACTGAAAAATGTTGTAAATAAACAAAAAAATGCCTATTAAAAAAAATGGGGCATCGGCCTCCTCACGATGCTCGAATAGGTCGGGGATTTGTTTTTAATAAGTCATTTTGAGCCGTGCAATTCACCATTTTTCCATGGTCCCTGCTGTTTAATATCTTGACGAAATACTACCCTACTGAAATTTAATATACTCGCAAACCTAATTCCTCATCTTCCGCCAATAATCAAACGAATCAATATTTATTTGAGGATTTAAATTGACTGTATTAATTGCCGAAGATACTAGAAAGAAACCAAAAACCAAATAAAACCCTCTGACCCGGGAATATATTTCTCCTTATTTGTGATCACTGTTGTCATTTTTTCTTGTCCAGTTTGTTGNTAAAACCCTCTGACCCGGGAATATATTTCTCCTTATTTGTGATCACTGTTGTCATTTTTTCTTGTCCAGTTTGTTGATTTTAGCTCGTTTGTTCATATTCCATAGACTGCCAAGTTCTTGCACAGAGTACTTAACCCGTTCAGTCCCATCGTNATTTTAGCTCGTTTGTTCATATTCCATAGACTGCCAAGTTCTTGCACAGAGTACTTAACCCGTTCAGTCCCATCGTCCATAATCGAGGACGTGTTGCAAATGAAGGATATATATGGACGGTTCTGTACACAAAAAAATAATCAGTTGCGGGGTATTTTGAGAGTTCTCCATGTGAGCAATCTGATTGGTTGAAGTTTATGCACCTCTCGTTTGTGAATGGTTAATGCTGATGTCAGTGAACACGCAGTACGTTGTTCACAGGTTGCGAGAAGCTCGCTCGAGACAGGTACAGCGCCCATCAAACAATTTAACGATTGCAACACTCGAGTTCGTGAATTAACTCAAGACTGAATGGGTTAAAAAATACAGAGGTGAAATAGCCGGCACGAACTCCAGCAGCACACGTCAGCAAAATGGCGTCACTGACCAGTAGCATGTCGGCACGCCGTTCTCCAATCAGCGACCGGGAACTTACTGGGCAGCCGGCAGTGTAAACAAGAGGGAACTTTTCGCGTCACGCGGTAGCCAATCAAACCCAGGACCCGTTCCCAGAGCCTCGCACAGCCAATCAGCGAATATATACGCTACATCAAAGGGACCGCCAACACATTTCGTGAGTGAAGAGATTCGGGCGACTTTTAACAGCGAGGTCTTGAGAGCCGATAGGAGTGATTGAAGGGAATATGGAGCAGCGTCGGAATGCAAGGGTGGGGGGAAACTTGAGATCCCCGAGAAAACCCGCTGACCAGCGGCATCGTCCGGCACGATTCCCACATGCGAAAATCCGGGTGTAAACCAAGGCCGGGGATTAAACCATGTTCGCCTTGGTGGGAGGAGAGCAGGCTAACCACTAGGAATCTTTGTGTGGACACATTTGATGTCTTTAATATAGACTACCGGCATACAAAGTTAAGTTGGAATTAATTACATGGTTTCGACGATATGCAATACTAAGCTAAAATGACTATATGTACGGCATTTTGAAAATAAAAGCCTGACCTCCCCCAAAAATATACCAGCTTACATCAACTGCTGCACTAGTATTTGTTCGCCAAATTTGGTAGGAATTGGCCAATTATTTTATCTCAGTATATTACATAATTTTTTTTATTAATTCGCTTTGCGCTATCTTAAAAAATGACTAAAAAATATATTTGTTGTAATATACGATGCTTATAATATATATTTACATTGTGTAAGTTTTGGAAATAAGCGCTTAATCAATTTAAATATTTTCTATTTACATACCTTACCATAGTATTTCATACTTGCCAAATTTGGTGAGAATTGGTTGAGTAGTTTTCGTGATATAACATAAAAGCTTTATTTTAATATCTTCCAAAATTGCTCACAAACAATATGCATGTGTAAATTCAATGTTTACATAATGCACTNAAGCTTTATTTTAATATCTTCCAAAATTGCTCACAAACAATATGCATGTGTAAATTCAATGTTTACATAATGCACTTTCAAAATAAAAAAAAAATTGGTTTAAATCTGTTTAATGGTTCCCGAGGGACATATCTACCTAGATTTTAAAATTTCCGCCATTCATAAAGTAAGCTTTTGACGTGGTCGAGAACTATAATAGCCTGATAACCTTACAGAATACTGTGTGTAGAGAGTTTGGCGAAATTCGGTTCACGCATTCAAAAGTTGAAAAGNTCTCAAAATAAAAAAAAATTGGTTTAAATCTATTTAATGGTTCCCGAGGGACATATCTACCTAGATTTTAAAATTTCCGCCATTCATAAAGTAAGCTTTTGACGTGGTCGAGAACTATAATAGCCTGATAACCTTACAGAATACTGTGTGTAGAGAGTTTGGCGAAATTCGGTTCACGCATTCAAAAGTTGAAAAGGGGACACACACGCGCAGACGCACATACACACACACACACGTAAGTGATATCATAAGCCTTTTTTGGCATGGGAAAGTAGGCTAAAACATATCCACGTACCGAGCACAGTAAAACAATGCGACGCACCAACCGAACGTTATTTCGAGCTCTGGACGATCTCTTTGATACTCTTTGCTACAGTTCGGAAGATTACCTATCCTGATACATAAACGAAAACACTACATCTAAAAACCATACCATAGTCGAGACACTCATCCACCACGCAATAACTTCCTTAGAACACAGCTGTTAGTCTTAAAATGTAGCATACTATAAAGAGACAATGCCTTGTTATCAAGCCTTGTTTTTACGATGAGAACTTCCGCTGGTTTTAATTAATTTTTAGTAGTACCTTTGTAGTCAATTATACTTTCTTGGTTTTACAAGGATTATGTATTGGACTTAGTGGTTCTTTTGTGAGTGCATGGAGCTAAAGAACAAATTTAAAAAATACAATGGCCTTTGGCGTATTTTTCAGATTGCTTCTGCTTCCTGCCTTGGAAAGATGCCTTTTACATTTCCCTTATTAAATTCCNTAAATTATACTTCCTTGGTTTTACAAGGATTATGTATTGGACTTAGTGGTTCTTTTGTGAGTGCATGGAGCTAAAGAACAAATTTAAAAAATTCAATGACCTTTGGCGTATTTTTCAGATTGCTTCTGCTTCCTGCCTTGGAAAGATGCCTTTTACATTTCCCTTATTAAATTCCATCTCTTTGTTCTCGTCCTCCTGCCCGTGGCAAGGGCGGTACAGAAGCTGCCACAGCAAATCAACACAACGTCCTACGTCCTAAACCCTTTATTGCTATTATAGATATCACCTGCTGTGAATTTATGATGTGACCGACTCCAATTATCTCAACAACTAAACGCTCACAGAAAATATACCTTCCTGCGTTATAAGCACAATTACACGAATTTGCAGGTAGCTTACAATACAATGAGAAAAAAATTTGGATGAGGAAACCAAATTTGTGTACCTGCAACTTATACATACTGCTAGTAGAAGGGAATAAATCAGATAGGTTTGTTGCTACCAACTAATTTTCAACGTAGTTAGTATTAGGAACAGAATTGTCTGTTGTGATCCTGTCCCCGAGTGTCTGCGCAACAATACATAACATTACTGCAATTGAGCACTTTGTCTCTGATACAGAATAGATAACGCCTTCATCAGTACAACTTAAGCAATATCTGAATTGTTCCCAGAATAAACCGAACTGTAATAAATTAATTAAACTTTCTGATACCGGTGCAGAATTCTGGTTGCTGTTACCCTGAAACCAAGCTATAGAATTGTTCTGTTATCACTTCCTAAAAATACCTAATACATGTTGCTCAATAATTATAGAGTATGACTGACTGCTACTGCCTGTGTTCACTTCCGGCGCTTTCCTTTTGATGTCTGCGTCTTTCCTGTGCGAGAAAACATTCATAACTAAGCAACTACGGTTCGTAAACAGGTAAATATACCGTCTTTTCTAAACCGTCATGCAGTTGGGAATGCGAATAGCGACAACGGTGTTTTGTATTACATCGAGGTACAAAATCGTTCCTGGAATGTGGCTCTCTCATGTGTAGTTCAATAATACGCTAGAATTTATAAGGGATTAATAGTGTTTAGTGACATACAAAAGACAGCTTATAAACTGAAACCAACGCGTACAAATACTGTTTTCAGCATCAGGTAAAACTTTCCCCTTTGTTTAGAGATTATCATAGCTATAGGCAACAGCAATAAACAACAAAGTAATGGAAAATAACACAAGCAAAAACAGTGAAACAAAAGATGTAGTACTGTAAAATCATAAAGAAATTAACTGAAAATAATAGTTACGGGAAAAAGATACAACCCATTAGAATGTAAACTATTTATGAGTTATATCGAATGACGATAAAAAAAAAAATTGCAGACGATCGTTCCAAATATTATAACACTATTATTACTCGTTAGGTTCCTCGTAATGAAACTAGACATTAGTATGCAGATTAATTTTCGGATTTGATTTCAACCCTGCTTTTAAATAGTTTATATCAAGAGCGCTTGGGAAAAAAAACGGCGAGAAATCGTTGTAATTTTGAGATATTGTGAAGCTCTTTACGAAACCTAAGGGAATAATATTATACTCAAAAATTTCTGAACTATTCTTGGCGAAATATTTTTCAAGTGTTCAAAGCAGTGTAAACGTGCATATATAAATGCACGCAGGAGATCGTCGTAGACAAATATGTTACCGAGAGCAGAACACGCCTGGAAGGAAACGCGCAGTATCGCGTTATCCCCTAATGTATTTTGTTTAAGTTTATTAAAATTTATTTATATTGCGTACAGTACTATTCTATATGCCCTAAATATCCCATATGACATCTTACAGTTGCCTGCCAATTAATCAACTAGTTAGCACTGAAAAAAAATAACATTTTAAACTCTAATGCATCACGAAGTTTGCACGCGTGGTTTTCGAAAGGTATTGCATTATATAAGCCACAAGCACAACTTAATTTTCCTTTTATTTTTGAAAACTGCATTTATAATAAAAACTGCAACACAAAAAATTACTGCAAAATATTTTGCTAAAAGTTTAGTTGAGAGTTGTGATAGTTTTGTTGTAACCGCAATAAAGTTCTCTAAAACTTATTACAATTTTAACACTTTTTTTTTCGTAGATAATACAAACGGTTTTATAGTAACTAAACATATTTTTGTAGTCGTCACATATTTCTGAACAGATTCTCTTGTTACAAATTTTCGATTGCCACAGACATTAATTTATTTTCAGTTAACCCCTTAGGACATCATCCCGTGTATATGCGTTCACGTCTGATATGCTTTATAATACGTGGCATTATGGTCTGTTGTATAAGGCCAGAATATAGCACCAATAGAGACAGCGCCATTCCCTGGGAAATGCTATTGGTTGCCGCTGACACACTAAGTGTTTTATTATTTGTTGCTTCTTTTACCATATAACTACTGAAGCCCTTCTTTCTATAGGTTCTAAAGTGTCAACCTTTACGAGAAGTTCGTTGGTACTTTTTACACCATAAAACTCCTTTTTTTGCAACACCTAAAATGAAAAATTAATGCGTTCGTTAAGGAGTTGAGAAAGCTACGAAAGTGTAATTGTCAATTTCGAGCTCATAATTGTGTTTCGTACAAGGCGAAATTTTTACATATGATTGTGCTAAAACGGACAGTTAAACAAAATATTTTTTCACAATCGTATCAACAGAAATCTTTTCACGTGGTCAGTAAAAGTTTTACCTTAAAAAAAATTACATCGAACCTTTTCCGAATTCATTGAGATTCCTGCAGGAATAATCTAGGCGAATGCGCATTCAATCTATGTGAGCAAGTTGACACATTCAACTCCCTTTCCACTACCACAAAGCCCACTCCTTACTAAGGCGGACATTTAAGAACACTTTCTTCCATTCTTTAGTTAATGGATCTATCATCTCTTGTTGTCATGAGTTACCTCTCCTCCCCCTCCATTTAAAAGCAAATTCTGACATTAAAACTAGCAGCCACGTCGTTCAAGAAAATATAAATACTTCAAATACTACAGTAATAAACCCTTTCGTTTGAAATTATAAAGTAAAAAAAAAAGGTTTAAAGGAGCAAAACAATTGCATATATAGCGAATGAACGAGATTCCGGTTAAAGCATAAATATGATTGCTGTTTTCAGTAAATTAAAGTTTTGGTTTAGAATGTAAGCCTCCTTTTCTTTACTTCGTTGACAGAAAGTTAGTAAAGCTGATGCAGTAACATGCACAAATCAAATTTGTGTACAGATAATTGAACGACCGTCCTCTATGAAGCTGGAAGTATTATTAATTTTAATTAGTAATTTTTATCATCATTTCTTCAAAAAGTAACTGTGATTGATACCTGGAACCGTTACGGGCACCCAGGTTTACTCGGTTTTTTAATCGGGACATCGTAGTACATAGCCTCGCATGCACACATCGGTCTACGAAAATATTTTACTTGAGGACCACTATCAACCGAGATGCATCAATGATAAATGACAAATAAGTAAATTGTGCTTTCGGAATGAGCCTTTACTTGCTCTCGAACAACTAAAATCCTGGATATCGGTACGAAAACAAGCATTCGTTTCTCTCTACCCCGTGGTACACCGTGAAAAAAACTTTTGTTGAATAAAATAAAGTTTGTTTGGCGCAACCAAATTGTTTGTATAGGGGCACTGGCGTTTTTTGTTGAAGCCAAATTATTTTGTTATTCTTATTTGGTTCCACTAAACTGTAAGAGTTGGTTGTTTCAACTAAATATTTGTTTTGCTCTACATTCATTCAACAGTTCCAATTTATATTAAAAAAAAGTTAGAGCCCCACCTAGATTCGAATCCAGATCCTTTGCGCCCACGTGCTAGCAACCCCAGCCAAAGAAAATAATTATTAAATGGGAATGTCTTTAAATTCATACAACTAAAACGGTAGAAAACTTACGTAATATCGGCGAACAAGACCCCGCTGTTAAGAGCCGACAAAATCTATTCACTCACGCACTTATGTAAATAAACATTTCAAGTTTTACAGCGGTAATTTTTAATTTTTTTTAAACTTATTTTATTTAGATATTTATCCGTTATTAAGCACCAATAAATTCACTAACAATCACTGTTACTATCTTAACTATCACAGAAATAACCAAGAATAGATTTGTATTTTCGAACGAAGACTATCAAATGAGTAACAAAGCAAATATATACAGTTGATTCAAAAATACTTTGGTCCAAAGCATTTGTTTTGTTTATTCAAGCGAGTATTTTGTTAAATTAAAAAAAAAATCATTTGTGTTGCTTTTTAAGTTTTGCTTACTCAAAATGTTTTGCTGGTGTTACTAAATATAAACAAGTATCTTGTTGGCTGGAACACACGTTTCTCTCAGNAATCATTTGTGTTGCTTTTTAAGTTTCGCTTACTCAAAATGTTTTGCTGGTGTTACTAAATATAAACAAGTATCTTGTTGGCTGGAACACACGTTTCTCTCAGTGTTAGAGAACAGCTCGATCAAACCTCCGGGCTTGAGTTTCTCCTCTCCTTTATTACTCTCCAACCAACTCTTTTTTTGTTGTGTTCGACCGGCGCAAATGTTGGGGCCGCGCGTGAACGAAAACCGATACCCGGCGTTGTTTCTGGCGGTTCTGTGTGCGCCGGCGGGATATCCGGGCGTATTGTCTGCCTCCTCTCCCTCCCCTCTCACCCCAGTCCCCTTCTTCGACCACTCTGTGTCGAGGGTGGGTGTCCCTAGCCTCCGACTTCAACCCCTCCCCCCTGCTCCCGTTATCAGGCTACACCACCGAGAGCAGAAGGCGAGATACAGCATTTCCGCTTTCCGCACTTCTTGACCTTTACAAACACAGTGACGGGTAGACAGTCAACAATTTCGCGGATTCATTCGGCAACAAGCTTGGGCGAATGAAGGGATTGAGGCCGGACCTCAGAAGCTAGGTCTTGAGAGCCGACGAGGGGCTGATTGGGGCTAGTATAGAGCAGCGCCGGAGTGCAAGGGAGGGGGGAAACGGGAGATCCCAGAGAAAACTCGCCGACCAGCGGCATCGTAAGGCACGATTCCCACCGGCTAAAATCCGGGAGTGAACCGGACGGAGATTGAACCCAGTTCACCTTGATGGGAGGCGAGCAGGCTAACCGCTCAGCCACTGTGGCCCCCCACGGTGGCTGCAACACTTTAGCTGGTACAGAAATTACGCAAACGGATAGATTAAGCTTAATTGGTTAAGCACGTACTTGATTTAAGATAATTCAGTTTTAAATTACCCGTTTATGGCTAAAGTTTTCAAAATGGTGTTTTCGATACTCTTGGTTCCCTGAAATAATTATATTTAGTTTTTAAATAATATTATGCTGATAATTACATGTTTTTTAAAGATAAAAATCAGTTATGAACACTACATTTCTATTTATTTTTAAATAAATTTTAATGTGGAAAATATTTGTCACAAAAAAATTCATTACTTTACATTTGTACGAAATACACTTCAACTACTTGTAGACATTCATTACAAGTAGATACTATTTTCTCTAACAAATAACTTCCAGCCACATATTTTTTTCGTGTAATTCCATCCCAGAATTTCAGTTTTAGTGTTTTTGGGAATTACACATAATAAAAACTAATTAAGATACCAAAATTAAATAATTGATATTAAAATTAGATACCACAGATTCCTTCAAGTGGTATTTACAATCAGTGTATGAAATGGACCTTTCAGTCACCCTTGTCAAATTTTTTCCAAATGTTTCATTTCATTTGTACGTCCGAAAATTTGTGATTTTGATATTCCATGGTGCAAAAACTGAGTGATCTAAAAATGCTTTTATGCGAGGAAAGAGTACGCACAACGACATTTCCTACAAATATAAAATAATAAAATATTTGGTTATCAACGCCCGTAAGGCCACTGCCTACCTGACGCTAGAATTGCACTGCATACAGTATTTGAAATCCGCGTTCTCTTACGAAACCACTAAAGGCGTTCCCATTGTTCCAATAAACTAAAATAAAACACTTCAGTCAATATACGAATAATACGCTAAATAAATCAAGTACGGTATGCATGCTTTTCCCGAGCACTCTAACGTGGCCGAAAACTGGTTTTTCATACTGCTGTATCTCATAATACACTGGTCAGAAATATGCGAAACTATTATTGGAACCTGCACTGAACTTTGTTGCAGATTTTCCACCAATAACATGACAGTGTCGCCACTTGCAGTTCTGTAGGTACACGCAGCACGACGGAAACATTGCATGCCAGTTCAGAGCCTCGCTCTTAGGAGCGACGAGGCGCTAGGAACGCTTGTCAGTGTCGCCCTTATCGCTCACTCCTCAGATCCAAGTAGGCAGCGCGCTTACAGAAAGNGAACGCTTGTCAGTGTCGCCCTTATCGCTCACTCCTCAGATCCAAGTAGGCAGCGCGCTTACAGAAAGACTTTCTTCTGCGAGGGCGTACAGCCCATATATTTTCCTCCCTCTTCCTATCTTTTCTTTAGAGTTACTGACACGAATTCCTCCCTGTAATAACAGCACGACCAAAGGACATCCTCGGCGGATGGCAATATGCCAACTGCATCGGACGACTCCTCAGACGCAAGTACCGACGCGGGAGAATGTCAGCGGTTGGTAGGCGTTAATATAGGGAATACTGAAGGGNCCGGACTTCTCGACGCGTGAAAGAAAATTGAAAACGGGCCCGCAGGGCCGCGGGACCAGTCGGCCATTGTGCGCTTGAAGACCGGGGCGAGTTTGGTTATCGACTTGGCGGCCGAATGGAAGTCGGTAAGTGGGGCGGAAAATTAGGGGTGCATAGCCAGCGAGGGGAGCGGAGGGGATGATTGAAGGTCTGAGAATGTCATGGAGTGAGAGGACGTTATGGTGAACGATGCTCCGTGAAAGACGTGGGCTACAAACCACCCCAGCCGTCACCGGAGCTTTCAACGAATGCCAAGTTTAAGGTTAAGTCTATTCGCAATTTATTCACACTTTTGAAATCAAACTTTCGAAAAACGCACCATGTATGACTAGCTCGACTGATTCCTAAATTTGAAATGTATCACCACCGTTTTATTCTCCTGTTAAAGCAAAAATATCTTATTTTTGGTTAAGTTGAACTTATATTTTATATACAAACTATAATATTTCATTTATAATTAATATTAATAAAAACATAGCGAAAACAGGTGTGTTGGTAATGCCTACAAAGAAATAGTTCTTATGCAAAATACTATTACACTGAGTGCACACTATTGTGGTGCGTTGTCCCTTTGGTGTAATTTTCTAGATTTGCATGGAGCGGAAGGATATCCTTTAAGGTTAGTGATTAAAATAGTCTTGAAAATTACCACAAGTTACACTGNGATTTGCATGGAGCGGAAGGATATCCTTTAAGGTTAGTGATTAAAATAGTCTTGAAAATTACCACAAGTTACACTGTAATAACCGTAATGAAACTTGAGTTGATACATTGCGGATTGATTCATGTACGTTTGTGTTTTGAGAAGTTACAAAAGTTTTATAATTGCTGCAGATATTCTTTTAAAAAATATTGCGTCATAATAGTCGCTAGTGACATCGTATTCTGAAAAAAAAAAAATGGAAATGCAATTAGTCCGGGAATAAAAATGTTACTGAAAGTAGCATACTTACAGTTATTATATANGCAATAACCGTAATGAAACTTGAGTTGATACATTGCGGATTGATTCATGTACGTTTGTGTTTTGAGAAGTTACAAAAGTTTTATAATTGCTGCAGATATTCTTTTAAAAAATATTGCGTCATAATAGTCGCTAGTGACATCGTATTCTGAAAAAAAAAAATGGAAATGCAATTAGTCCGGGAATAAAAATGTTACTGAAAGTAGCATACTTACAGTTATTATATATACACACGCATTATTTCATAAGCCTACATTTCAAAGGAAAGTATGCTTTAAAATGCACCCATTAGGCACTGTAGGTTGTATGACATCACATGTTACGCACATAGGAGCGAAGAAATCTTGACTGGAAGAAAAAAAAATGGAATACTGAACTGAAAATTTTTTGGTATATTTGTCGTTTATCCGCACGATAGCTAGTAGAAAACTTCTAGTTGAAGTGAACAGAAACGTGTAGTTTTTTGCTCTTTTTTTTTTTTGCATAGCATAGGATCAATTAGTGACGCACAAATGAGAAAAACCAAAATTTGGAAACTCTAAAAATAATTGTTATTCCACGAAACTAGTAAATTGATATAAACTAATTGTATGATCTTTTACTGAATAGTGAAATTAGGGTTAATNACAAAATTTGGTATATTGGTCGTTTATCCGCACGATAGCTAGTAGAAAACTTCTAGTTGAAGTAAACAGAAACGTGTAGTTTTTTGCTCTTTTTTTTTGCATAGCATAGGATCAATTAGTGACGCACAAATGAGAAAAACCAAAATTTGGAAACTCTAAAAATAAATGTTATTCCACGAAACTAGTAAATTGATATAAACTAATTGTATGATCTTTTACTGAATAGTGCAATTAGGGTTAATCACTAGATGGATATTTTTGGACATTCGCTAGTGCGATGCAGATGTCTGTCATGGAAAAACAAGACGGAGCACGAAAAAATACTTAAAAATGAAAAGTAACCTATCTGCCAGAAAATAAATATCTATAAAACACTGGTAAATTCCAAGATGGAATAGAGTAAAAAAACAGGACAACAGCTAGCTGCGAAAGAATATAAATGTATAGACGACCGACAGGTAACACATAGAAAACGACACAGGCTGGAAACCTGCTTGAGAAATGGGACAACAATGACAAAATACGTAGGAACAAAATGGGACGACACGACAGAATGCAAGCCAGGTATGCTGTATTCAAGAGTATATAAGTACAAAGCCAGAAAATTCCATGAAGGAATCGAGTCAAATAAAACAGGACAGCAAGCTAAATGCGGAAAACTAATATACTATATATGTATACGACCAGCAGACAACACACCGGAGACAACACACGTTAGTTATCTACTTACACAAATAAAACAAACAACACGAAGGAACTCGCACAAACACAGTAGTTATCCAAAACAGACATAATGCGACGTCTCGGCAACTGCCATCTGTTCCCGTCTTCAGGCAGCGACACACGGGGCGAGTCGCACGTGTGTGTTGTACAACTGTTCTACGTGTCGTCAAATTATTCATCTCTATATTATTTTTTTTATAACATATTGTAATAAAAATATATGCAATTTGAAAAATCTTACGACTCAAATAAGCCTATATANTCCGATTTTAACCCGAAAAGTCACTGGCCTTACCTATATATATCGTTCTTGAGGTGTGAGGTAATCAAGACCTGACGCTGTCATTATGAAACCAGCACGACTTGCAACTGTACTTGGAAAACTCGAACGCATCGCAAAGCTTAATATTTCGTCGTTTCTTTAGCTTATAATTCCGTACATTCAGTCAGAAATTGTTCTAGTTAAAGACTGAGTTGATTCCCATTAATTAGAAAATGTTGCGGTATAAACCTGCGGGCGTAATTAACTGTCCAATTGAAAATTACGCTGATTACGTGTACATGGAGCTGATTCCATTTACATATTTTGAGGCTTAATGTTAGGTAAAATTTTTTTCATTGAGTAACAAAATCTTTGCTGGCTGGGCCCTCGCACAGATCCTGCTCGTTTATAAAATACCTTTGTTGTTCACATGTTTTCTAGCGTGTTTTCAGCATTGGGTCACAAATTATTTGATAATACGAAGGTCAAACAGCCGCTTGTTCTGCGAACTCCAAAAGCACATGCCAGCAAAATGGCGTCACTGACCAGCAAAATGTCGGAACGCCGTTCGCCAATCAGCGCCTGCCAACTTACTTGCCGGCCGGCAGTCTAACCAATAAGAACCTTTGNTACTTGCCGGCCGGCAGTCTAACCAATAAGAACCTTTGGCAGCACGTGGTAGCCAATCATACACACGACCTGTTCCCATAGCGTTGCACAGCCAATCAGTGAATGGGTACGCCCACATCAACTGAACCGCCACGTAATTTTGTACGTGTGTATTTATTTAACTTGTGACCAAGCAGTGCCTTACAGACTGATATCCAAAAAATAAAAATAAAAAAAGTCAAATGTACATGTGTTTGAGGTCTAACATTTACTCAAATGAATTCGTAAAATTTTTCCCTGTTTCAACCATATATAGCAAATTGTGCGAATTTGTCAGGAGGGGTGGGGGGGGACGAGGGATGTTAAAGTTTGTGTTTTTTTAAAGGTTCTTTTATGCTTGGCTGAAATGCGAGATTTTTTGACAAATTACGTAAATATTGTGCATGTATCTGCAATAAGAGTTCGATTGTAATATTATTTATGCTTACATTACTGCAAGTGGACAGTGAAAAATCTCTAAATATAAAATTGATATCTTGCCGAGACCCCTCATGAAATCTTGCGTATTGGTTTCCAATGGAACTTCGCATGTTGTGTGCGTTTGGCTTCCTAGTAAAATTGGAGGGNCTTTACACCTCCTACCACCTAAACCCTCACCCTTCAAACACCCTTTCATATTTTTGAGGGAGAACATTACTTCCCTCTGTGTGTGTGTGTATGTGTGTCCCCCAAAAAAACTTTGAATCTGTAAACCGAAATTGAAAAAAACTTGCAAAAAGTATGGTACTTGGTATGGACATCTGACATGTATAGTTTTAGACCACGCCGAAAGCTTATTTACGAAATTGCGGTATTTAAAAAATACAAGACTTTGTCATATCTCGCCAACCATTAAACTAATTTAAACCAAATTTGGTGTTTTGACACTTAATGGAAAAATTTAATTTACAGATATATATTATTGTTGGTCCGCCATTTTGTAAGATAGCACTACATAGAAAAATAAAATTTTAAATCATATCTTTGAAACTACTCAAACTATTACCACAAAACTTGACGAGTAAGTAAAACTATTGGAGGCAACGTAGACGTATGTTATTTTAATAAATAAGGCAGTTATTTTCAAAATGGCAGTCATATAAATTGAGTTGACAGATTTGGGCGGCTGTTAAAAACGCTGCCTTGAGAGCTGATGGGAGTCGAATATTTTTCATTTTAATTTGGTGTAGTTACCACACCGTTTGACCAATTTCGACCAAACTTGATATGCTGTAGGTATATATTACAGGAATAAAATATGCCGGTACTACATATAAATTTGTCCGCCATTTTGAAAAACACTGTAGCATTAGAAAATAAGATTTTTATATAATTTTTTAGGAACGTATTAACCGATTGTTACCAAATTTGGCTAACAATTATACCTTTGGGATGCTATGTAAGTTGGTATGTTTGAAGTAGACCAGGCACGTATTTTCAAATTGGCAATCATACAAACATNCTTTGGGATGCTATGTAAGTTGGTATGTTTGAAGTAGACCAGGCACGTATTTTCAAATTGGCAATCATACAAACATATTTGCTTATTATGATATATTAACAAAAACATACAACCTGTTTCAACCTAACTTTGTACGCCGACAGTACCTATTACAACGATCAAATGTGTAGAGTATAGATACAGAACCTCTTTTATCCGCCATTCTGTGAGATAGCGCTACATGGAAAGTAAAGATTTTGTCACATCTCGGAAAAAAATATACAGATTCCTACCAAATTTCTCAATCCATAATTACTATGGTAGAGAATGTAAACTGATATTTTTTAAGTTGTGTGAGACACTTTTTCTTTAAATGGAAGCCATATAAATATTTTGGATTAGTAAATTATATCTGCGNCTTTGGGATGCTATGTAAGTTGGTATGTTTGAAGTAGACCAGGCACGTATTTTCAAATTGGCAATCATACAAACATTTTTGCTTATTATGATATATTAACAAAAACATACAACCTGTTTCAACCTAACTTTGTACGCCGACAGTACCTATTACAACGATCAAATGTGTAGACTGTAGAGTATAGATACAGAACCTCTTTCATCCGCCATTCTGTGAGATAGCGCTACATGGAAAGTAAAGATTTTGTCACATCTCGGAAAAAAATATACAGATTCCTACCAAATTTCTCAATCCATAATTACTATGGTAGAGAATGCAAACTGATATGTTTTAAGTTGTGTGAGACACTTTTTCTTTAAATGGAAGCCATATAAATATTTTGGATTAGTAAATTATATCTGCGNTTTTTAAGTTGTGTGAGACACTTTTTCTTTAAATGGAAGCCATATAAATATTTTGGATTAGTAAATTATATCTGCGAAACCATGTAACAAATTTCAAATAATTGTGGCATGCTCGCAGTAACAATCAAAAGTGTCTATTAGAGCTTCTTTCCTCCGCCATTTTGTAAGATAGCATCACATAAAATAATTTATGTCATATCCTGGGGACCAATAAACGTATTCCCACCAAACTATGCACACAGTTAGTGCTACCGTAGGGCATGCAGACTTACATTATTTAAGTAACTCGGATACTTGATTTTCAAAAGGACTTCCCCGTAAATTTTTCAGATTAGTAAGCCCTGTCTACCAGAACATTAGACTGATTACAACCGGAGTTTATGTGTGCATTTTGTTTCTCTAGTAACAAGACGTCAAGGGCTACCTACAATCCACATTTATTAAGATCTTCATATATTATTACATGAAGATCATTAGTTATATCGGTAACTCCTTGTTTGTTGCCGTTTGCTTCTGCTATGTAAAACAATAACATTGGTTTTGACAACGAAATTTGAGCTAGGACATCCAACGTTATTTGCGTGAATCACGGACAAGCGAATAAAATGTTTATGCACCGAGATTCAGCTGAAAATTTCGAGCATTATGAAAACTGGTAAATGTTTAGGTCAGATCCAGAGAAATGACTGTAACTGACCAGATTGAAGCAGTAAAAATACATAGTTCATGAAATGTACCTTTCATCAATAGTTTCTACGCCAGACTTAAAAATCTTGTAGGATTTATTTTTGCAGGAAAATATTTCTTCCCTGCTCTCCCATTTGCACAAAAACTATAATTGGGCGCACTCAGTTTAATAATATTTGCAAGAGAACCATTTCTTACTTGGCATTACCAGCACGCCTATAGTCTCCCTGTTTTGTTCATATTAATTAAAAATATAACATTGTAATTTATAGCTAAAATATACGTAGAATTTCAATATAACAAAAAATAAAGCACTTTTATGTTAACATAAGTATAAAACGTTTAGTTACACGTCTTTAGTTCAAAACCACTTTCATGATTGGACAGTTTGAATTGTTACGTGCCTTGCCGGCCTGCCCGCAAATCGCGGATGATCGGTATCGGAGAAACTTAATTCTGATTGGCTCACTCACGTAACAGACTGTGTGAAGACAGTCTGTTACAAGAGTGANCGGTATCGGAGAAACTTAATTCTGATTGGCTCACTCACGTAACAGACTGTGTGAAGACAGTCTGTTACAAGAGTGAGCCAATCAGAATCAAGTTTCTTCTATTACTGACCGTCCGTGATTCGCGTGCAGACAGATGAGACGCGCAACGATTCAAATGATCCAATCACGAAGAGAGTTCTGAACTAAAGTGCTTTGGAACACAACGTGGTCTGAAATATTTTCGCGAAAAAACAGGTGCCCCTAAACCCATAGCTAGGGACAGGTGTTTCTCGCGGAAAGATTCCAAGACCAGTTGTACTCCAAAACACTTGTTCATACGCACTTTCGTGGTTGGATGATTTTTANCTCGCGGAAAGATTCCAAGACCAGTTGTACTCCAAAACACTTGTTCATACGCACTTTCGTGGTTGGATGATTTTTAATGTCGCATGCCTCAAGTGTGTGTCCGCGAACCATGGACGTTCAGTATCCGAGTACTTTGTAACGATCGGCCCAGCCAAATAAGAACTTGTTTTCTCACGTAGACATCCGGTCAATAACCAAAGGAAGTTGTGGTTGTGTAAGTAGGATATTTAAGTCGAACATGGCCATAATATATTTTGCGGAAAAAAGCCTGTCCTTACAAATGGCCCGTCCCAGAGCTCCGAGCAGCAATCAGAGAATGGGTACAACGCCAAAAGAACTGTGACGCCATTCCGAGGCAAGCCTGGAGTATCACCTGCCAATGAACAACTTACCTAACCTTGAGTACACAAAGTACTGTTGAGTCTAGCTTGTTGCCGAACGAATCCGCGAAAGTCACGGGGTCTGCAAAAATGTTAATGTGTGATAGTTAGACACCTGAAAAATTCGCCAGTTCAATGACCTGCAGGCTATACTCCATTGTTGCATGTAAAATAATTCAAATATTACTGTTCATTGGTTGCTTGTTGTATTTGCAGAATACGGTGATTTGGTCTGCATTTTATAGTGTTTTGATTATTGGCTCAAAAATGAACAGGAGGAGTAAACTAACGGGTGTACCAATAGTATAAGCAATACAAACGTACGGTTTTTTGAATTCTAGCTTGTTCCGAAATGAAACCGCGGATTTTTCAGGTCTCTAGTGGTAGTTTAAAATCTAGCTTGACCTGAAACTAATCGCAGAAATGTTCCCAGTCGCCGCTGTCGGAGCGAGGTG
Source organism: Clitarchus hookeri (assembly GCA_002778355.1). NCBI lineage: Eukaryota > Metazoa > Arthropoda > Insecta > Phasmatodea > Phasmatidae > Clitarchus > Clitarchus hookeri. The sequence continues at coordinate 143,773 of NQII01001439.1, read as the reverse complement.
TCTGCCATCGCCGCGGGCTGCTTCACGCCACGAACAACTGGCAGAGACGTCGGTGGGTGACCGCGGTGATGTCCCCCGGAGGGCGTAACAGGCGATATTACCCCCCCCC
>NQII01001439.1:128335-143563 GCA_002778355.1 Clitarchus hookeri | reverse complement strand
GGGAATCGTGCCGGACGATGCTGCTGGTCGGCGGGTTTTCTTGGGGATCTCCGATTTCCCCCGCCCTTGCATTCCTGCGCTGCTCCACACCTCGTTTCACCCTCATCGGCTCTCAATACCTCTATGTTAAGAACCACCCAAATCTATCCACTCCACTCCGTTTGACAGATTGTATTTTAGCAAAGGGATAACCTTTCTCGAGNTTAAGAACCACCCAAATCTATCCACTCCACTCCGTTTGACAGATTGTATTTTAGCAAAGGGATAACCTTTCTCGAGGTAATGTTACGAAATAATAAATTTTTTCACAAAAATTTTACCACATGTTNGTTAAGAACCACCCAAATCTATCCACTCCACTCCGTTTGACAGATTGTATTTTAGCAAAGGGATAACCTTTCTCGAGTTAATGTTACGAAATGATAAATGTATTCACAAAAATCTTACCACATGCTATGNTCTCGAGGTAATGTTACGAAATAATAAATTTTTTCACAAAAATTTTACCACATGTTATAACAGTAATTGGCGTATAGGTAACATTATTTTATAACTGAAACAATACTGATATAAACATACTTTAAAGTAAAAATGTTTGAAATATTCTGTACGTAGCCAAACCTCGCTGCTTTGTGTGATTTCCACAACCTTTACGCCTGGCGCAAACTTGTAACTCTTCATCCCACGACTTTTCTTCGCACATTCTGCAGTCGTCTTCCATGTATCCCTTCTCTTCCTTCCTTCCCTCCTCATCGCGAGCTGCAAACTATATTTCCTCGGGACATTCTGTTATTTCCGTCCTACTTTCCTCCAGTTTCCGCGGATTTTCCTCCGAGGAATCTTATAACCGTTTCNCTTCCGAGAAATCTTATAACCGTTTCCCCCGCGCAACCGGCTGTTTCCTCAATATCCGCTGTCCGAGTTAAGCTCGTCAGATCGCGACGGCCTTGACGTAAACTTTACGTACGGCAATTTACGCTACACTTCAACCTGAAAGTCTTCCAACACCCCCCATCGCACTTTTTCTCCAACAGTTTTCAAATGCACGCACATACCTATGGGCGAACTTACGATGTGTGGTGTTTCTCCACGTGAAGTTTTACGTGTTGATTCAAGATGTGAGCACCAATGTGGTAGTTTAGTGGTTCGGATGCCACTGCAGTAAGGACGACTATTCTCCATGAACTTCTAGGAAAATTTTTATATTTTAAGCGGAAGCTTACTACGTGACTTAAACGAAATATTACAAAAATTGCGGCCGATTTGCATAACAAACATTTGCCATGCATCATTCTTAAATAACAAATTAATATATTCTACTGACATTAGAAACGATTTAAATTCAAAAATAATAACCTTACACCAGCCAAGAAATACCACCATATTTGTTTTAAATGTCCTCGTCATTTCAGTAATAGGAATCTATTCTTCTGTTTAAGATACCCATTAAGGCATAAACTGAGAAATATACAATGTTGCTAACCAGTACTTCACTTATAATCAGACTTTAATAGCAGCAAAAGCAGACGATGTGAAACTGGCCCTGGAGATCTTGCTATGCATTAGGCTAACTATTATGTCACAATTTTCATCGTGGTTTTAAATAATGATTTTGTCTTCCTGTTTTTTACATTCAAATGAAAAAAAACTTAAAAATTTAGAAACCCAATGAAGAGTGTGTATTGAGGCGTCAAACATATTTATGTATATGAGCTAAAGTTCATACCAGCCTAACTTGAGTGAAAAACTTGTGTTAGTAATAAATATATTACTTCCGATACTACAGTAATCACGAAGTTAAAAATAATTTTATATGCCTATAATGAAAGTACCTATTTCTCTCAATGGACAAATTAACCCCTTGACATATCATCCCGAGTACACTTGTTCCCGTCTAACACGTTGCAGAAAAGTTGAAACCATGGCCAGTGCTGTGCGAGTACAGAAGCGATCATCACTGCAGATTTCCTTGCGTAGTGCAACTGGTTGCTGCTGACAATAACTGTTATATAATTGGTTGCTTCTCATGTCCTGGATCCACTGAAACCCGTTCCATAGGTTCCAAAGAGTCGCTTGTTATAAGAAACTCTTAAGTACTGCACACACCAAAATGTTCTTTTTCAACACGTGAAATGAAAAATTAAAGGGTATCTTACGGAGTTAAAAGCAGAGTCATATAAAACTCTAATAAGGTTTTTTTGTGCTACGTTACTTGATGCGCTGAATTTACAGTCATTTTTGCCACTTAAAGGATTGTAAGCCAGCAGTTCACTCGGTATTTGCACATTTTGCATTTGACAAGCGATAGTTAAATTCAAGTTTCTTTTTATTTTAGTATATTTTTTTTCAGTAAAGCTCTGTAATATTTCCGAGAGTAGAAATGATATGTGATATAATGTGCTGGGATTGCATTTTATGTTATTTTTTTACTCATGTTATTTATTTTATGTTTTTGTGTGTGCGACTGTTGCTGTATACGTTAATGGAGCAATTTTCTGTAGTGACTTTACCACATGTTTCAATGTTTCAAAGCAAATTAATATTTTATAGTTGGTGGAATTTTCATCCATATCAAGTGACATCATACCCGCTCTACTGGGAAACATGCCAGTAATGCATTAGTTTATATTTATTGCATTTTTCTTTTGCGATTTTAATTTATCAGACACGTCGACCTTCGTCCTATGACCATAACGCAACATTGTAAGTTTTTTTCTGTCTAAGTTGTTAAAAGTTATCATCATCAAATCCCTTACGTGCTGCATCTTACGCAGAGTCACCTTATACCTATTGATCCTATCGAGTTATATAGCCTGACAGACTAGATGCAAATAATTATGTATAAATCTTTGAATGTTTTTTTTAGTCAGGTTCATGTGCTACGCACCACAGGACGAGCCAATTTCAAACCTTCAGTAATGGAGTGGCGGAGTCGTCTGCATACTGTAGTTAAAGTTAAAGTGAAATGGCTAGAACTCTTACAGTCACAGTTTAAAGACTAGAAAATAGCGTCTTTGTTACCCTAGGATCGGTTAGAGTTAGGCAGTATTTTTCTCCACGGATTCTTCAATTGAGGCCATATCTCTTTCTCTCTCTCTCTCGTCATTATGACGTCATAGAGAATGCTCTATGGTGATCTCAATTCGTTGGAGAGAGCGCAAAAGGGCGAGAGCACAGAGAGAGAGAGCACGAAGTAGTGCTCTCGTCAGGCTATTCGAAAGAGCGCTCTCTCGAAAGAGTGCTCTTTAAATTAAAACAAGACCTTCGAGAATGCGAAATCAGAAAATTATGATTGACCCTCGTATGTACGTCGCTCTAAAATTTTGATATTTTCAGTAAATTAACTTTTGATTGTACGTAAACTGTTATTTAAAAGCCCAACAAGTGTACCCCTCCCTTGTCGTTACAAAATGCGTTATAAAAATATAACTTGGCGTGTAGTAGAAACACATGGATTATTCTGGTGGTTAACACACAAACACACTGCACTGTAATTTACAAACTAGCTTCCTTTTCTCTAACGATATTGCTGGTATATTTAAAGGTGACAAAGTGACTTTCATATTTTTGCTTGTATTTAGCAGTCTAACAGAGATGGAATGCAGAAACTATTCTTATGAAGAAACTGACTCGAGGAACTTATAAAAAAATAAAATTAAAAAAACTGACTCAAGACGTTAGTTTGTAACAATTAAACAAAATTGTCTTCTACCCTAATCAATCTTTAACCCGTGTGTGCGCTGTCTTAAGAGTCTTACAGAGTTCTCATTATTTTTTCGTGACAGGCAGCATTTGTTTACGCATGTTTGAGAATAATTAAGGGCACCCGCATTTCATGAAAAGATTTCCGCACATGCTATATTTCAACACTGTGCGAGCGTAAAAGCAGTTTCCTCTTGCTTGCTGGCGGAGTGGTGTGTCTGTGAGAAGACATATTCTTAGTTGACCAGCACATCATAATTAGGTTACTCCGATACCGCACGTCTCTGATTCGTGGGCAGACACTTAAGGCCCCCGTCTACCTGGAACTTTTTCCCACGTTTAGGCCAAGAAGCGCGGGAGCGATAAGGGCGACACTGCCACGCGCATCAAGTACGCCATCGCCGCTAAGCGCAAGGCTCTGAACTGGCGTGCAGTGTTCTCGTCGTGCTGCGTGTGCCTATGGGACTTTCAGCGGTGACCATATTATTTTATTAGTGAGAAGTCTTTAGGAAGGTTCAGTGCAGGCCCCTATAGTAGTTTTGTATGTATCTGATTCGTGAATTTTGAGCTACAGCGCCTTGGAAAGGCCGTTTTTAGCGGTTTTGGAGTACTCTAAATTGATGTTTCTAACGTACGTGATATTTTGAAAGTACTTAACAGCTCTCGTCTGAAGTGTGTGTTATTTTCGTAGATCAGCACGTTGGACGCACGCTTAATAGTTTCGTTGAAAAACGTGTATTTCAAACACACTGCAACGCAGTTCAAGCGCCAGGTAGACGGGCGCCTTAAGACACAAAAGTGGATATGAGTGCAAGTGTCATGAAATACAACCAGTTGCGAAATATCTTTGCGAAATGCGGGTGTCCCTTAGAATAGTCTATGCTTCGGGACTAGAACATTTCGTGAATTCATTTTGGGAGAAGCTAGACTTCAAACACACTTATATTCATGTTATGCTTGCGATTGGATCACATGTTTGTTAGACACGCCCTTGAAACAGGCCTGCAAGGGACCCAGCACCAGATCCCGCGCCACGTGGTCCGAGGTATAACTTGCTGCACACTGGAGCAGCAGCAGCCAATGAACAAGAAGCTGAAGCTCGAAATCTCCCAGGACCGAGGAGTCTAGCCTAGAGATAATCTAAAACGCGACATTTTCCTGTCCCTATCTACGCTTTCATTCGCTGTTGCATTGTGGTGGTTGATCGCTTTACGGGAGATGGACCTGTTCACCGTTTAACATTTTTTATTACATATAGATAGGGGCAGTGATATTTCGCGAAAATATTTCGAGACAAGATACAGTCCAAAGCACTGAAGGTGCGTCCAGCTTCTTTGATTGGCTAAATAATGTTCTGGCCCGTATTAACCGTTTGCGCACGAATCACGAAGGTTCAGTGTCGGAGTTACTTAGTCCTGAGTGGTTTAGTCAAAGACGGACACGGCACCAGCAGCCAATGGAGATATAACAACAGCTGAGGTGTGTATATAGTATTGAAGTCTACTGTGTGCTCCGATTTTTACGCGAAAAGTCAATGCCCCTACCTATAGAGGTATTAGAGGCGTGTCAAACATTGGCCAATGGGGGAAGTCAAACAACCGTACGAAAACTTTGAGGAAAGTCTGGCGCTAGATAATCAGCCGACATTTGTAGCTTTCTACCAGGAGATACTCCTTTTTTTTTTTACCCCTCTCGTAGTCGGGGATAAAGCAAGCACTCCATCATTACTCGATTAACTGCTTTGATGTCGTCGCTACAAAACACAAACAACAAGCACATCGACTCGTGCTGCAGGGGTAAAAAAAAAGGATTGCGCGGGATTTAGACGTCTGTGTGAAAAGAGCCACCATTTTATGACGTGAAATTGTGGACTCNCTTTGAGGAAAGTCTGGCGCTAGATAATCAGCCGACATTTGTAGCTTTCTACCAGGAGATACTCCTTTTTTTTTTTTACCCCTCTCGTAGTCGGGGATAAAGCAAGCACTCCATCATTACTCGATTAACTGCTTTGATGTCGTCGCTACAAAACACAAACAACAAGCACATCGACTCGTGCTGCAGGGGTAAAAAAAAGGATTGCGCGGGATTTAGACGTCTGTGTGAAAAGAGCCACCATTTTATGACGTGAAATTGTGGACTCNAAAAAAAAAGGATTGCGCGGGATTTAGACGTCTGTGTGAAAAGAGCCACCATTTTATGACGTGAAATTGTGGACTCGCGGTAAAATATCGTGCATCAACAGTTCCTCCGAGCTAAATAGAACTAACTCAATTGTTAACATCAGGCGTTTCCTTTCAGAGGAGTACATTATACTTTCTGTAGGTAATTTTTCGAATTGATTTAAGTGCCGGACAGGTTTAAAAAAAGCGTACACACAGTTACGCTAGCAGTCTGACGACAGTTTATTAAAACAAGCCCTGAAGAATTAAGAACTAGGGATCCCCGATTTTCGCGAAAATATTTCATGGCAGGTTGTATTTCATAACACTAAATCAGATGGGGCCACGGTGGCTGAGCGGTTAGACTCCTCGCCTCCCACCATGGCTATCTGGATTCAATTCCCGGCCTGTTTACTCCGGATTTTCGCAAGTGGAAATCGTGCCTGACGATGCCGTTTGCCGGCGGGTTTTCTCTGGGATCTCCCGTGCCCCCCGCCCTTTCATTCCGGTACCGCTCCATACTCACATCGCTTCACCCTAATTGGCTCTCAAGACCTCGATGTTACGAGCCACCCAAATCTCTTCACTCACTAATTTCTCTTGTGCCTACATGCTAAACATGCGACAGTAGAGTTTGTTTATGCCGTGTAAGCCCTCCAATTTTACATAATATGCAGTGCTGTATTCTGGAAGAACAAAATTTGCGAATATTGGATTTTTTTNTGTAAGCCCTCCAATTTTACATAATATGCAGTGCTGTATTCTGGAAGAACAAAATTTGCGAATATTGGATTTTTTTGTATTAAGTAACAAAAAATCGATGGTTTTCGTAATTATCGATGTTTTGAGGCAGATGTTTTTTCGCCANATTTTTTTGTATTAAGTAACAAAAAATCGATGGTTTTCGTAATTATCGATGTTTTGAGGCAGATGTTTTTTCGCCATCGATGGTTTTCAATTGATGTGACATCGATGCCAAACATCGATGGGTTAGACTGAAGTTGGTCTGCCTCTAGCGCGGTTGGTATAAAATCGACTGGCTGTCATTTCTAAGAAGGGACCAACACGGAAAACATGCGACAACTCCAGGAATGAGGTAACGAATGCGGTAATTTTTCTTGGAAGGATTCCTAACTCTCGATCTCGGCTCAGCTAAACACGCAAGGCATTTTTTTTAAACTATGTATTTTTTGTGCACTAAACACTTAGCCAGTTTATAAATGCCCTTGTCATGTTCCAAGTAATGGAATACAAAAAAAAAACAACCCATGGAAGCTTTTGAACAGTTTAATATCAATAAAATAAAAATAAGGTTTTAGAAAGTCAACATAACACATCTCACTAATAGTAATAAGAATAACACAAAATTTGTGATATTTTTTCAAAATCACCTAATTTTAACGGGAAAGGGGTTCTTTGCCATACTTATTACAATTTAATAAACACGACTGCCCTCATTCAACAAAAAAAAAAAAACAGAGTGCTTTCTGAAGAAATTCCCTGCGATGGCTGTCAACACACATTTTCTTCTTGTTTCGTATCGGCCAACTAAGAACCACGTCGTTTCAGATGCTTCCTTCTGGCTTCGACATTTGCCCAGAATTACATCGTGCATACCCGGTGTTGCTCCTTTTTCTTCTCAGTTCACGCCTTTCCTATTTCCAGCTTCGTCACAGGTTGGGAACCCTGGTGTTCTTAGAGTTTCTTCTTTAGCGAGTCACACCTTTTATTTATTATTATTTTTGAAAAGCAATATTAAGAAATTATTCGGAAAACTACGATATCAATGTATACTAACAGTGAGAAAGTGGGAATGGTCAATTACTTTCCCATACATCCATGGTATCGTTCCTACACTCGCTCAGGAAGCAGTCAAATGCGTAGGAAGGTCCCCATTCTTGTATACTAACGACGCCCAACATTCCTATATTTGCAGTCTGACATCTGGTATTATTTCCATACGATGCATAGGTAAAAAACTTCCATTACTACTGACCTGAAGAATCCGCGGATTCATCTTGGGCCAAGCTAGAATCCAGAAACTAGTTTGTTCACGTCACTGTTGCAATTGGTACACGCGTTATTTATCACCTCCTGAACCAATAAGAAACACGTAACGAAACGCAGGCCCAGCGAATCGCCTTCCGCTGTGATAGCAAGGAAACAATGTGTATTTTTATCTTCGTTATCGTACAGAAGACTGTGCAGTCTAGCCTACAGGTCATCGAACTCTCGAATTTTTCCGATATCTATCGATTACAGTTTAGGAAGTTCCCCAGAAATGTTTGCGCAGGGAGGTAAATGCACAAATTATATATATATATACACATATATCGAAAACAGGCGATGTCTCACAACAAAACTCAGTAAGAAATAGTCAAGAATTCAAGTAACAGTAATATTTCATAGTGGTGCCAAGCGCAGTTCGCAGCAACGTAGATTTAAAAAAAAATTCGAAGTGGCCAGCTAAAGGCCGGTCACTCTTCCTTATCATCTCTGGTCTTGTCCACTTTCTGGGTAATGCGGGGTACAAGAATTTCCTTTGGTGGTTCTTGATTCTCCTCTTTCTATTTGCTCTTTGGGTTTCTCTCTGGCCACGTAATTTTTCACTTTTATTTTGCCCGTTTTCAGGCACTCACTTTTTAAAATTATTATTTATTTTCGATTACGTTGCTGTCACATTACCCCATTGTTTAATAATAAACTTTTTATTCCACCAGGATGCCCGGATGGTAAGTTTGGTTGTGGATACCACTGCTCATCACCCTCACTTCACTAGTAGCCCGGAGGACATGTTACATTCTACTACTATTCATAGGCGTGTGGTGAAGCGTTGCAGGGCGAACTGGCATTTGCTCAGTCACGTACACGCTCTGCGTACGCAGCAGGGACCAGTAACCAGAGTTGAGCGCCGGGGAGAACCTGAATGCACTGCGGCCACTCACGAGAGAGCCGTGAGGCACCCATTACACAGGTTCTGTGACGTCAACTGCACTACTACGTTTAAGTGGCCGATGTGTAAACTGGCAAACGATTAGGTACAGCACAGAGTAAAACACAACTTACCTCGTAACAGTTCTCTATACGCCGCAGCTAATATATTTTAAAACTATGCCTAATACAAGATTATCTTCAAGAGATTCCTCTCATGAATATATACGTAATGTATATACGTGACGTTCAGCCTAACTCACTTCCTATGGATGGTACACGCCCGTAAATGTGTTGGTAAGGGGAGATGAGTGACAGGATTAATGCGAATAGCACGGTATTAAATTTACTTAGACCTCTGATAGTACGTGCAGTGTACCAGTAAATTAATATACGCATCTACTAGAAAATAATGTCGGTGTACATAGTAAGTAAAAAAGGTTATGGGAAAAATTGTGGTTGTCTCCCTGTTGGCGCTTGAATGTTTGGAATGCGAAGTGAAAATGGAATAAACATGAAATATAATAAATTCACGTGGTAAACGTAACAAAAAAGTCTTCTTGTGTTATCACGCTGAACCGTACCGTTTGCGATGTATTTATTCATTATGAGTACTCGACAGGGTGACAACCACCATTTCCCCCATAATTCCGTCCAGTTTTCAGGTTTATACAAAAAACGATATAAATTTAAAATTCCTACAGCTCGTTTTGTTTAATTCTGTAAAGTAATTTCCCTCCATTTTCATAATTTTCTTCAAACTCTTATTTTATGATACAACAAAATAATATTTAGTGTCAAACGGTGGAAAATAATTTGAGCCTCTCTAGCGTCCATAAATGGACTCCCTAGTTTTAAGCGTCTCACTGCAAGTAGCTGTGCCTATTATACTTTTAAAAAAGCTATGGAATATTGTAAAGCAAATATTTCTTTCTGGATAGAAGTGAACGTCCATATTTTGTTGGAAAATTATGAATTTGCTAATCGACATATAAATATGGTGGTTGGACAGTGTCAAATTCAGAACAAATAGCTAAGTTGCTTTCTTTTTACGATACATATTCTTCTGTAAACCAGTGTTTTAAACTATAGTGACAAGGCTCTGTTTTTTCTAAACAGACTGCTGTATTAAAACATTATGGTCACTGCTTCAGAACACACACGAAGCTTGTTAAGGCTATTTCCCATCGCCATCGCAGTGTCTCATTACGGCCAGACGTGACCTTGGGCAGTTAAAAATTGTTTACTATGGAGGCCCCTACGACTAGGCTTTACCCCTATTTGCAAAATATCTTAGTTTTTATGTCACAATTTCCGATTCGAATTTGAAATGAATGTCTTAGTTGTGTATTAGCGTATGGGAAATTATGATGCAGTAGTTGTTAACGAATTAAGTTGTCATATAAATTACTTGTATATTGGAGTGAAAGTAATAGTTGAATAAATTGTAGTAGAATGACCACATTAACAATAGATCAATAATAATCAACTATATAATTATAATAAAGAAATATACTACTACTGAGAGAACTACCAACCAGTAAAGCAGTTCAATTATTGAGGAGCTTCTAATGATTACGATTGAAATTTCTGATAAGATACATAAGTGATCGATGTTCAGATATAAAAATACATGCAGCTCAAAATCAAATGCTCAACTCTGAATATAATTATAATTACAGTTGACATTTGGCAGCTTAATATAATCTTTTCTCACTAGGGAAAATATTATTCAATGTCCAATAAACAAAAATATCTCCACTTGGTTCTAATCCATTAATCAGTAAATACATTTTCTTAGCTCTGCTTCTCAGATTTATAAAATATTTACGTAGATGCATCAGATCTCTACTTCTGAAGGAAGTGTGGGCAAATTTTACAACGAAAACTATAGAGAAAAGGTTATTCAGAATTCTTGAGTACTACAGGATGAGTATAAAAGAATACCCCAACTTTAAAGGTCAATAATATCAAAACTAAACAACCTACAACCTTGATTGAACAACCATATGAACCTTGGAACCGTGAATTTTTTTTTACCATACATTCATAAATGTTTATTGTGACCACCATAAGCGGCCCGAACGACATCTACGTGATAATCAAACTCGTTCCACGCTCTTGTCAGCATGTCCGGTGTTACGGTTTGGATGGAGTTCGTAACTCGCGGTTTGAGCAGGTAAGGGGGTAGCGAGAAGTGATGAAGAGCCTAGTCACCAGCTGCTCCTCGACCAATCCAGTGTTGCGGCAAAGTTTCGTTCAGGTATCCACGAACAGCTAGGTGCCAATGGGGTGGCGCACCATAAAGGAAACATCAGACCGTCCCTTTCACACTGACGTGTCGAATGAGAGATCGCCACCCCAAAAATTCCCTAGCTTAATATTACATATTATACTACGCTGCCAGCTATTGATAAAAGTTTGCATTTAATTAAATTTCTTTAATCAATCTGTTAAACATAGCTTACTTAAAAAGCTGCGTTAAAACATTTAATAAATTTATTAATTCTGAAAATACTTTAAACTGTGGTCTTAATCTATTCTAAAACTGCAATTAAAGATGAAAACAATAAAATAAACACACACTTGCAAAACATTACAAGCACATAGAGTAACTTAATAATATATAATTCTGCTAACAAAACTGTCATGCAAATAGTAAATATTAAAAATAAATTTGCAGTGGAAAAAAAATACAAGTGGGCAGATTTACCAAATAATCATACGTTACGTACTAATTACTGACAATGTAAGACCCTAGAAAATTTACATTTTACGAGTTGTTTAATATTTTATGCGTAATTTCAATTATGTGTTATCTGCTAATGTGGAGAACGTATTTATGTTTTATCAATAAGTTCCTGCCTTCTAACAAGCAGGGAATAACTTCATTGTGAAAATTAGATTACAAACGTATTAAACCACTAGTAAATTGTAAATTTGTATAATCAAACTCGTGCAATAATAGTCTTGAAATTGAAGCTATGGCACAAATCGACTAATTTCTGCAAAAATGGGGGCGAAGCCGAGGCTTAATGTGGGCGAGTGAAAAGAAGGGGCGCAGACCCACAACGCTTTTAAAAGAGCTTGTTTCAACTGATGTATATTTACGGTTAGTAGAGAGTGGCGCAGACAACTGCCGGCACTGCAGAGTCGCTGATGGCGTAAGCACTCGCAACTAGGCTCTTAAGAGTTTCCTTGCAAGTTAACGCAACGTGTTACGCAAATGGGCATGCTGTTAGTACACGGGGATGGGGTACGTAACGAGAGAACGCGGAGCTTCTCGCAGTTTTCACAGGGTTTCAGCTAAATCTTATCGTTTCCTCTCGCTTCGGGCCGTGCAGGCGAATATTAACGAAGTTCGGAGGAGTGTTAAAAAGTAGAACGCGTAAGTTAATGCGGCAAACGAGGGAAATATGAATAGCTTATTACTATTACTGGAATATCCACAAATTATATATTTTTAAAGTACGTGTGCGTTGCGAACATTCTGATAAACTTTAGAAGCCCGTAGTAAAGAACCACGAAATATTCTTATGCGATGAAACAAGAATTATGTAGGAAAGTCATTCTGCTAATTTTCCTCTGTGAACACAAAATATTTTGTAGTGCTAAAGTTGGCTTAGTTGTAACAAAGAAATAATTTTGTGTTCACTACACTCATATCTGGCATACAGGTTGTAACTGCCACAGCGATGTTACTGCAGTCCTCATACCACAGTCGCAAATATAGAGTTTTTTTTTCGTTGTGCGACACACACACATACACACACAATCTGTTATGTTACAAAAAAAAATAATTGGAAACTGTACAAATTTAATATGTTTACAACAAAACTGTTCGTAAAAGTACTAGGATATATATTTTTAATAAAACATTTCTGTTCAGTCTACAATTTTTTTTTCTGTGTGTATATAAACACATAAAATTTTCGTCGCAACTCTTGCTTAGTGTGTTAGTCCACGAAAATACAATTCGGACATTTTNAAATATTTTGTAGTGCTAAAGTTGGCTTAGTTGTAACAAAGAAATAATTTTGTGTTCACTACACTCATATCTGGCAAGGTGAATCCTTACAATACAGGTTGTAACTGCCACAGCGATATTACTGCAGTCCTCATACCACAGTCGCAAATATAGAGTTTTTTTTTCGTTGTGCGACACACACACACATACACACACACAATCTGTTATGTTACAAAAAAAAATAATTGGAAACTGTACAAATTTAATATGTTTACAACAAAACTGTTCGTAAAAGTACTAGGATATATATTTTTAATAAAACATTTCTGTTCAGTCTACAATTTTTTTTTCTGTGTATATATAAACACATAAAATTTTCGTCGCAACTCTTGCTTAGTGTGTTAGTCCACGAAAATACAATTCGGACATTTTTTAGGTTAAGGGTTTTTCCGTGAGGATGTATATATTTGTGCACTATGGTACCACTTCTAGCAAGCATGAGAAAACCTACTTTGCCAGACGTATGGCTGTCACTGTATACATTAGATATCTCAAGTGCGTGTTGTGTAATGTTCTATCTAGTATCGACAGTACTACGTAAATTAATTGCACTGTGACACACACTTATAGTCCTACTGGCCCAAGGCGTCGACTGATACACAGTACAAAGCCAGGACGGCAATGTTTCCATCCGTTGTGTAGACAGAGTTGCGATGTGGGGATTGATGACGCAAGGCGCATCGATATAAACCCGGAAATCTCTCCGATTACTTCGTGTACTAGAACCTCAGTTAGTTGTTCATTGACTGACGGCACTCCGGTTTTACTCCAGACCAGGTAGCACGTGATTCAGTTCTTACTTTCTTGCAGGTTAGTTATTGGCTCTAATCCGGTACATGACGTGTATTGTGGTCTATTCACAGTATCTTCATACTTTCTGGATCACAACTTTCGAAAATCACCCTACGCATCATGTGTTTGGTTGCTTTCCAAAATATGCCACGTGCCACAAGAATTTTATGCTACTGTTAACAAGTGTCTTATTGTAGGTCAAATTGAAAATTTAGTTATCTTTTATGTATAGACTATGATATATCAATTGTAATGAAATATATATATGCCGAGTAAGAAATAGTTTTCACGTAAAATATTATGAAACTGAGTGCGCACGAATGGGGTGCGTTGTCCCCTTTGGTGAAATTTTCTAGACTGAAGCTTTGTTAGAATGAGGCGGAGGAATAGTGTGGAAATATAACTTATTCAGGGCGTCAGAAAAGCTGGAAGTAAGTATGAATGGACTGTACAAACTGCGATCCACTTGAATGAGAAAGTCAAATGTACATGCGCTTGAAGTCTAGCTTGTCCCCAAATAAATTCGTGAAAATCCCAGTTCTCCACTCGTCGGTCCCAGATGCCGCACCACTCTCTGTCTGCCATCGACCTAAGTCTGGGCTCCAAAAATTCCTCCACAGACACATACGCCGACCTCTTCAAAGCACGCATATTTCCTACCCTTGACCGAATTCCGCTCTGAAATCTTACAGTACACGTTACCTCGCAATGAAACGTCTCGCTGAACACACTTCCACATTTAGAAGCCCCAGTAGACAAACGAGAGGTTGTGCCATGGGCGAAACTGGCCCAGAAATCAAATACAACGCAGCCCCTATGTGTAAGACACCATAAAATAATTCGTAGTAATAAGTAAATGTGTAAAAATTCACTTAACCCCTTAACATATAATCCCGAGAATATTCGTTCACGTCTAACACGTTGCAGAACAGGCGATACCATAGCCAGTGCTGTGCAAGTCCAGAGACTAGCGTCAACGCAGATACCGCCTTTCCATGCGTAATGCCATTTGGTTACTTCTTGTTTCCTAGATCTACTGAAACCCGTTCCATATGTCACAAAGTGTTGCTTGTTATAAGAAATTCTTAAGTACTGCACATACCAAGATTTTCTTCTTTTTCAACAAGTGAAACGCAAAATTAACTTTTACTTTAAGGTGTTAAGCTGAAGATTTGCTTCGTTATCTACATTTTTCCTCTATCGCAATTTTCTTATCTAGTGCAGAGCCCAACTATACGCAGCAATGAATAGTTGCATTCCTACAATTCTGCACACTACTAGAAGGGGGAAAAATTGAGATGTTCTTTTCTCCACCACAGTGTATTTCACCAAGAGGAGCACTTAATCGTGTTATAAATTATGCACGAAATTCCCGTATCTTCCAACTGTTGTTCGTAAAGCTTGAAACCTTTACGGACGACACCCTTGAGCAATGGACAGAGACAGGCACAATCGGCGAAGTGCACGTCCAGCTGTCACACCAGTTGACTAGAGAACATAACTCCAATCTCGTCGAGTCTCGCACATTCAGTGTCCGTCTTGGATATTATAAACACTCCCGTTCCAGCTGGAATGGTAGTGCTAACTTTGACGCGGGGAAGGAAGTGGTTAGTGTTT
>NQII01001439.1:81756-128260 GCA_002778355.1 Clitarchus hookeri | reverse complement strand
GGGGGGGGGGGGCAGAGGTAGGTAATTATTCAGAGTAGCGTAATTATTCAGAGTAGCGGCTTTTCTGTAAATAAAATAAAAAATCACGGAAAGTAGTATATTTCCACTCTACTAGTTACACAGAACACAAATTTACTAGGGGCATCAACGTATTAGCAATACAAATTACAAATAAGATAGTAGGGAGGGCTATGAAGATCAGGGAAATTGTGGGGTAAAATCACAAAAAATGCACCGACAATAAATACAAAAACACCTCAATTTAACATTTGTCCAACCAAATTTCGTAATATGTGCCCACCTAACATAATTTTAAGTAACCCTACGATGAGTGAATCACCATTTAACATTTTTTTTATCAAACCTAAGATTGTAGGGTTTTAATCTAACCTAGGATTATAGGGTTTTAATCTAACCTTGGATTATAGGGTTTTAATCTAACCTACGATTTTATTATAATCTAGGATTTTTGGGTTTTAAAGTCTGTAAAACATACCGAACGTATATGAATTAACTGACCTAGGTACGCGGCGGGTACAATTCCACTGTCCTCGGCCAATTCAACTACCGTCGTGATGTATTAGAAACCCAAGCAGTAGTGGCCAAAACAACTTTAATTCTATAAACTGGCAAACGAACAGAAGCACTCTTATTCTTCAATTCTCAGATCATTCTTCACCATTCTTCAATCACAAGCCTTTACACGGACGAGCTCGGACGTCGATTATCACGCCCACACAATACTACGCTCACCGTGAACCACACGCTATTCCATATTCCAGGAGACTACTCGCAGTTCGCGCCTGCGCAGATAGCATTACATGGATATTCAACATGGCGTCCGACGTAAACAAAGCGGCCCAACCGCTCGTACTTTTATCTATTTTATTTAGTACATTCTACTTATTTTACCATTACGCCCTCCTCGATGTTAAAAAGGTGAGCTGTGCAGAGTCCATTTATGTTACTTTTGTAGGTCTACGACGTTTCCTTCAGAAAAGCCGTTAATCTGAATTANGTATATAAACACATAAAATTTTCGTCGCAACTCTTGCTTAGTGTGTTAGTCCACGAAAATACAATTCGGACATTTTTTAGGTTAAGGGTTTTTCCGTGAGGATGTATATATTTGTGCACTATGGTACCACTTCTAGCAAGCATGAGAAAACCTACTTTGCCAGACGTATGGCTGTCACTGTATACATTAGATATCTCAAGTGCGTGTTGTGTAATGTTCTATCTAGTATCGACAGTACTACGTAAATTAATTGCACTGTGACACACACTTATAGTCCTACTGGCCCAAGGCGTCGACTGATACACAGTACAAAGCCAGGACGGCAATGTTTCCATCCGTTGTGTAGACAGAGTTGCGATGTGGGGATTGATGACGCAAGGCGCATCGATATAAACCCGGAAATCTCTCCGATTACTTCGTGTACTAGAACCTCAGTTAGTTGTTCATTGACTGACGGCACTCCGGTTTTACTCCAGACCAGGTAGCACGTGATTCAGTTCTTACTTTCTTGCAGGTTAGTTATTGGCTCTAATCCGGTACATGACGTGTATTGTGGTCTATTCACAGTATCTTCATACTTTCTGGATCACAACTTTCGAAAATCACCCTACGCATCATGTGTTTGGTTGCTTTCCAAAATATGCCACGTGCCACAAGAATTTTATGCTACTGTTAACAAGTGTCTTATTGTAGGTCAAATTGAAAATTTNCCAAAATATGCCACGTGCCACAAGAATTTTATGCTACTGTTAACAAGTGTCTTATTGTAGGTCAAATTGAAAATTTTGTTATGTTTTATGTATAGACTATGATATATCAATTGTAATGAAAAATATATACGCCGAGTAAGAAATAGTTTTCACGTAAAATATTATGAAACTGAGTGCACACGAATGGGGTGCGTTGTCCCCTTTGGTGAAATTTTCTAGACTGAAGCTTTGTTAGAATGAGGCGGAGGAATAGTGTGGAAATATAACTTATTCAGGGCGTCAGAAAAGCTGGAAGTAAGTATGAATGGACTGTACAAACTGCGATCCACTTGAATGAGAAAGTCAAATGTACATGCGCTTGAAGTCTAGCTTGTCCCCAAATAAATTCGTGAAAATCCCAGTTCTCCACTCGTCGGTCCCAGATGCCGCACCACTCTCTGTCTGCCATCGACCTAAGTCTGGGCTCCAAAAATTCCTCCACAGACACATACGCCGACCTCTTCAAAGCACGCATATTTCCTACCCTTGACCGAATTCCGCTCTGAAATCTTACAGTACACGTTACCTCGCAATGAAACGTCTCGCTGAACACACTTCCACATTTAGAAGCCCCAGTAGACAAACGAGAGGTTGTGCCATGGGCGAAACTGGCCCAGAAATCAAATACAACGCAGCCCCTATGTGTAAGATACCATAAAATAATTCGTAGTAATAAGTAAATGTGTAAAAATTCACTGAACCCCTTAACATATAATCCCGAGAATATTCGTTCACGTCTAACACGTTGCAGAACAGGCGATACCATGACCAGTGCTGTGCAAGTCCAGAGACTAGCGTCAACGCAGGTACCGCCTTTCCGTGCGTAATGCCATTTGGTTACTTCTTGTTTCCTAGATCCACTGAAACCCGTTCCATATGTCACAAAGTGTTGCTTGTTATAAGAAATTCTTAAGTACTGCACACACCAAGATTTTCTTCTTTTTCAACAAGTGGAACGCAAAATTAACTTTTACTTTAAGGTGTTAAGCTGAAGAATTGTTTCGTTATCTACATTTTTCCTCCATCGCAATTTTCTTATCTAGTGCAGAGCCCAACTATACGCAGCAGTGAATAGTTGCATTCCCACAATTCTGCACACTACTAGAAAGGGGAAAAATTGAGATGTTATTTTCTCCACCACAGTGTATTTCACCAAGAGGAGCACTTAATCGTCTTATAAATTATGCACGAAATTCCCTTATCTACCAACTGTTGCTCGTAAAGCTTGAAACCTTTACGGACGACACCCTTGAGCAATGGACAGAGACAGACACAATCGGCGAAGTGCACGTCCAGCTGTCACACCAGTTGACTAGAGAACAGAAACTTCAATCTCGTCGAGTCTCGCACATTCAGTGTCCGTCTTGGATATTATAAACACTCCCGTTCCAGCTGGAATGGTAGTGCTAACTTTGACGCGGGGAAGGAAGTGGTTAGTGTTTNTCAGAGTAGCGGCTTTTCTGTAAATAAAGAAAAAATCACGAAAAGTAGTATATTTCCACTCTACTAGTTACACAGAACACGAATTTACTAGGGGCATCAACGTATTAGCAATATAAATCACAAATAAGATAGTAGGGAGGGCTGTGAAGATCAGGGAAATTGTGGGTTAAAATCACAAAAAATGCACCCACAATAAATACAAAAACACGTCAATTTAACATTTGTCCAACCAAATTTCGTAATATGTGCCCACCTAACCTAATTTTAAGTAACCCTACGATGAGTGAATCACCATTTAACATTTTTTTTATCGAACCTAAGATTATAGGGTTTTAATATAACCTACGATTTTATTCTAATATAGGATTTTTGGGTTTTAAAGTAACTGTAAAACATACCAGACGTATATGAATTAACTCACCTAGGTACGCGGAGGGTACAATTCCACTATCCTCGGCCAATTCAACTACCGTCGTGATGTATTATAAACCCAAGCAGTAGTGGCCAAAACAACGTTAATTCTATAAACTGGCAAACGAACAGACGCACTCTTATTCTTCAATTCTCAAATCATTCTTCACCATTCTTCAATCACAGGCCTTTACACGGACGAGTTCGGACGTCGATTATCACGCGCACACAATACTACACTCACCGTGAACCACACACTATTCCATATACCAGGCGACTAAACGCAGTTCGCGCCTGCGCAGATATCATTACATGGCTCTATTCAACATGGCGTCCGACGTAAACAAAGCGGCCCAACCGCTCGTACTTTTATATATTTTATTTAGTACATTCTACTTATTTTACCATTACGCCCTCCTCGATGTTAAAAAGGTAAGCTGTGCAGAGTCCATTTATGTTACTTTTGTAGGTCTACGACGTTTCCTTCAGAAAAGCCGTTAATCTGAATTANAGCGGCCCAACCGCTCGTACTTTTATATATTTTATTTAGTACATTCTACTTATTTTACCATTACGCCCTCCTCGATGTTAAAAAGGTAAGCTGTGCAGAGTCCATTTATGTTACTTTTGTAGGTCTACGACGTTTCCTTCAGAAAAGCCGTTAATCTGAATTATTTCCCCCATCACAATTGATCGGCCAACAGAACGAGATGTCCGCCCCTCAGTACTTCAATTTCCAAGAAAGAAATGTGCAAGTGTCCCCGAGACACCGCGACTCAGCTGCAGCGACATGGCATCGGGATATTGTCGAGTTGTTCAACTCCGTTGACGGGCGGAGACAGTCTGCGGTTCTGTTGCTGACGGAAGTGGCTGGTTATGCCGACGTCGGTCGCTGCCGCCATGTCGCGATGTCGCCGCGGGGGGTTCAGGGTCGTGATCACGCAACTGGAAACAGGTGTCCCACGGGTCGCTGATTGCTTCCCCCGCCCACCACTCCACCTGAGCCCATTTGCATCCGGATAGATTAATTACAACTCCTACCCCTTCCTGCCTTCATTAGTTACCGACATTACCTTCCGCGTCATTGACGCATCGAACAGTCCCTCCGGGCCATCTCCCTCTGCGTACACTCTGATAATTACCACTTTTTTTTATCACGTCATACAACAAAACTTTTCATTTTGATTCATTTTTACGCGCAGCTTTAGGCTTGGCGTCAGCCTCTACGTCGGATTCTTTCATTTCCTGCTTATTTAAGTTTTAAAGTATTAAAGTTTGAAAATATGCTACCATAGAAGTTTAGCTATTTGCTTTACTCTGCAATTAATACATGAAAGGCAAACAAACTATCAACGTCAACTTTTCCCTGAAATAATATAATTAAAACTTCAACTAATCAATAAGTTCTTGCCTCATTACAATTAAAAGATAGCAACTAGTAACAAAATAAGTGCAAAATCGTTAAAAAAAACTCCTTAAACGTTAATTTTATAGTAAGAATTTCTTAATAATTAATCTGAAACTAAAACTATGGGGGTAATTAACGAAGAATGTTTTCATAAGAGGAGAAGCCGATATTTAAAGCCCCTGTCACACTGTGAGACTTTTCTTTAAATATATTTTGCAGCGAAATTTGAAGACGAAATAAGGCCATAAAATATTTTCACTAAACAAAGTTGGTCAAATAATTATAAATATGTTTTAAAACTCACCAGAATGCACGTTGTTATCTGAAGAACCTAGTCTGATTTTTCTTTGGACATAAATTTCAAAGCTTTACCTTACATCCTGTTTCAACGAGAAATATTAAGAATTCTGTGGTTTGATTTCAATTCTAAATTTAATTTTTATCTTATCTCAGCCATTTGCTGCGCGATAAAATTTATTGCCTTCGATTTTCTTGACTATTATTGTTTGCAACATATATATAGGGCTACGGGGATACTGTTTTTCGAATGGGGAATGTATTTGTGGTAGTGGCTGGTGGTCTTCGGCTCGAATCTTGAGTGCTCGGCAGTCTTCGGCAGATCTGAGACTCCTACTTCGGCTCTGCTTCGGATTTCCGGGCGTACCCGAAGGATATCAACAATTATGCCCACTAATTTCCCAAATACCTACTACTGTTTCTGGAAACCGGCGGCTATATTAGTTTTGTAGTTACAAAATATGCTAAAAACATGTGTATATTATTTTACTGATATAATTTTTATTTTAGAATTCGACAGACTCCCAAAAAGTAAAACGTATATGATGTATAGTTTTTGCTAACTACGCTTATCAGCTTTATTAAATCAATTTTCTTATTTAGAAATTGTAACTGGAAGACGAACGTTCTTTTGTTAAAAAAAAAAAAAAACTAATGTTAAAACTGCAATTACGCAGTCAAAAGTATTCCCAAGATTGTAATAATTAATTTTTTTTATCAAATTATTAATAAATCGATAATTTTTATTTATCAAAAAATAAAAATTATACTTCATTTTATTTTTAAATTTGTACGGAAATAGTACATAGTATTTTGCGGAACCCTGAAAACTCTCATTCTCTCTTTCAGCTTCTACATTCATATAAATTTACAACTAAATCAATAAATATTTTGCTTTTAAATTTGTATTACTTGAGTTGGAAAACAGCCTTTTTTAAATTCGTGACAAAATCTCGTGCGGTTTTTTTTAAAAGTAATAAACGGAATACCACAAAACTAAGTGAAGGCTACCTTCCCGCCTAGAGTCATGTTATAAGCAATAAGCATAGCACGCCAACCCTTATAGGCACAGAGGCGCGGCATCCATTAACACTTTAGGCTGGGCGTCGCCCCTTTTGCAGACATTTTTCGTTTTCGAGTCATAATTTCAGTTTCAGAGGTACTATTAAAAATGTTTGACTATAGAAAATTTCAAATTTTTCTAATTGTTCAATACTTTTATATCAAATTTTCACTTCAGTTAATTCCTACTTGCAAAAAGGCAGGAACTTAATGATAAAACATAAATACGTTCGACTTTTTACAACAAGCAGATAACATGCAATTAAAATTCAGCACAAAAATATTAAAACAACTCTTAAACGTAAATTTTCTACAATCGTAAATTGTCAGTAATTACTATGAATCCAAAATTATTACGCGAAAACTAAGAATTTCAGCAAAATCTGTGTAGCCGACCCTTAATACACCTAACATACATTTTTCTGAGGACTAGGATATTAACATATAGTAGGTTGTACACATTTGGGAGGTGGCTCTTAATATAGACGTCTTGAAAACCGATAGGGGCGAAGCGATGCGAGTACGGAGCGGCAACGGAATGAAAGGGCCGGGGAAACGGGAGATCTTCGAGAAAACCCGCCAACCAGCGGCATCGCCCGGCACGATTCTCACATGCGAAAATCCGGGATCAACCCCGACGGGAATCGAGCCCGGTTCGCCTAGGTGGGAGGCGAGTAGTCTAACTGCTACGCAACCGCGGCCCGTACTAACTTACAGTAGCGACAGTATTTCACTGCACTGTAAAAAAATTTCTGCATTTGTGTAAGGAATTCTTTGGCAACTATTTTTGTAACACTACAAATAATGAAGACTGAATTTCTCAAAATCTTAGCGGGGAACGTGTGAAACTAATATCGAGCTCTAACTTTCAAGTGATTGACGTCGTAATTCTGCGTTGGTGAGGAATAACTGTTTTTGGAACAATTGTAACTCGGGGCAGTGGTATTTCGCGAAAATATTTCGAGTTAAGATACGGGGGGGTCGTTCAGCTTCTTTGATTGGCTAAAAAATGTTCTGGCCCGTGTTAACAGTTTGCGCACGAATCACGAAGGTTCAGTGTCGGAGTTGCTTAGTCCCGAGTGGCTTGGTCAAAGACGGACACGGCACCCAGCAGCCAATGGAGGTACAACAACAGCTGAGGCGTGTATATAGTATTCAGGTCTACTGTGTGCTCAGATTTTCACGCGAAAAGTCACTGGCCCTAATTATAACGTTTCCAACCTAAGGGATTAACAGCCACGAGAATGCGCCATCAATAACAGCTGAAACAGGCGTCACGGCATATCAGCACGCACCACTGCTATGAAGATGGGCGTGTACCTGCGCAATGACACGCAAACTGAACGTTCAGTAAATAAGCTTTCCGCCGGCCGGCACGTACAGTGAACATTAATCATGGGGTGAAAACCGGAGCACCTCGAGAAAACCCTCATGCTACCTGCAGACGAAGAATTATCGCAAACGATCAGGGTTATACGGAAGTGATAAGGTAGGGATTTACCACGCTAAAATCATGGCTACACTATTAGGGCGGAACAAAATGAATTTTTTCTCACCTACGCGAGAACGGATAAAATGTAAAAAAAAAAAAAACATATTTTATCGGGCCCATCTTTTGCAATTATTTCGAAAGGTAACACTTCGTGTCCAACGTTTTTGCACCGTAGGAAAGAGAAACTCATAAAAAAAAATTATCCAAATAAAATAATATTAACTTTCCAGAAATGCCGTTGTCCTTACCCAATTCCGCATTTTTGTTGATTGGATTCTTTGAAATACAATTACTTCAACATATTTGCAGGTGTGTATGTATACAAACAGTTTTGATTTTTCAGTAATATACATCAATAAATCTTCTTACTTTTGTTATCTCTACCCGAATAACGATGTGCTGAGGAAACTAATTTATAGGTTGAATGGTACAGAAACTCAGCACAGATGCTGATAACATTTGCTGGTTAAATGAAATTTAGACTAGAACTCACAATTATGTATATAGTCGAGTGGCTTTCATTTGTTTACTGATTGCAGCCACAATGATACGTTAATCATGCATAAAAATTACGTGAGCATTATTAAAAACGGTTTTGTTTTGGAAATACTATCGGCACAAATTTTTTTTTTAAGAAATGCCAAACAAGAAGTTTTGAAATTTGGAAAATAATGTTTTCTGTCGTTAAATGAACTGGAATTTTCACTTTTGGTTTGGAAGGTTTACACACGTCATTGACACCGGCGTTGTAGTATCTCTTACAGAACAAAATAAGTTATTAGTAAGACGGTAATATCAAGCTATTTAAAGAAAACCTACAATGCTTATTATGATGTGTGGGATGGCATACCGATATTTTTTCAAGAGGAGATCAATGTCCGGAAAAATTGTGGTTAACCGGTGGGCTAAGAGTAAGGTTTATTTCAGCGAATGAAACACTTTTTACATGGCTGTACGAATATATAGATTTAATTGCCTGCAAATGTTTTTATTCAGTTCGGAATTTTTTGACCAGGAAATGTGTCTTTAACAACTCACTTTTATGTGTCTTATTCCAGTAGTTCTTGCACTAGAGATTTGTATCTAAGTAAAACATTGTTATTTTATAAGTATGCCAATTCATTTAATTACTTATCCAGTGTGACGGGTTGTCACATTTCCCCGCATGAAGAATGTACGCCGGTGGCGAAATGGGGCCCTCATCGGAGCAGCAGGGGTCGCATATAGCTGGTTAGCGGGTCTGTCAAGAACTGGTACGAGCGGGAGGCGTGTGGAGGAGCGATTTTCCCCCTCTCATTCCCTTCCTACGCCCACTCCAGCAGACGACTTTTAGGCCACCTGGAAAGGCGGCATTTTGAACTGACCAATGAGAAGAGAGAAGGATGAAGTGCTTCTAAAATCCATAAATTTTGTATATATCGACATTTTTGGGGCTTATGAAGGCAGAGAGAACCTGGCACCGGGGAAAGATATTTAAGGGGATTTATCCTCCGTTTGATATAGCTATTGGGGGCNTTAGGAAAGGAGAAAACTCAAAGATATGTACTTTTATACTTGTGTTTTTTAACTGTTTATAGTGGGTTTTTAAAATTATTGACAAACAAATGTGAAATATTTTTTAAAGGATTTATACAAGTTGTATGTGATGAGCCTCTTGGTAATACATAACAGTTTTTGTAGTGTCACAGAATTATATAAAGTTTTTTGAAAAAACTAAATTTTTCGGCGTTCTCGTTCATACACCACACTTTCCTTTTAAGATCTTTGGTTTTGTTCACCGTCTCCTGACGGTTGTTTCTGTGAATTGCATAAGAATTAAAAAGATTTGAAAGAACAAACACTGAAGAGACTGACGGACATATCGCCTGTCTCGTGCATCCGTTGCACCCGGTTGCAAGGATCATTTGAAGATACAGTGATTTATGCAAACATTGCTCTGCAAAGACTCATATTTAGTAAAATAAAAAANTGCAAGGATCATTTGAAGATACAGTGATTTATGCAAACATTGCTCTGCAAAGACTCATATTTAGTAAAATAAAAAATTATTTTATTTATGAACACATATGTGCATAATAATTTTTGTAATTTAAAATATTTTGTTTAGCTATCCAAATATTTTGTTTGAACAGCTTTATATTAGTTTGGCTACGTACATAAGCTATAACTAGGGGCAGTGATATTTCGCGAAACGATTTCGAGACAATATATAGTCCAAAGCACTAAAGGGTCGTCCAGCTTCTTTGATTGGCAAAAAAATTTCTGGCCCTTGTAACCGTTTGCACACGAATCACGAAGTTTCAGTGTCGGAGTTACTTAGTCCTGAGTGGCTTGGTCAAAGACGGACACGGCACCAGCAGCCAATGGAGGTATAATGACAGCTGAGGTGTGTATATAGTATTGAAGTCTACTGTGTGCTCCGGTTTTTACGCGGAAAGTCACTGGCCATAGCTATAACCATTTCGTTGGCCGAAGAAAAATTTCCTCTTTAAAAAACCAAGCATGACTCTCGAAAGTTTTAAATTAATCTTGAGCCAATTATTGCAGTGAGTGCTGGTGGTGACTGAAATAAGTGGGCGTTTGTTTGCAGGACGCAAAGAAGCTGAACGTGACTCTCAAAAGTGATGAGTTTAAAGGTGCTGCGAACCGAGCTTGTAGTTTCGGAGTTTAAATGGGGAATCAAAGTTAAAGAAATTCCTTCTCAATGCATCAGTTTAAAAGGTACCCGTTTCTACGTGGCTGTTTTTAAGGCTATCACGCCAGTTCTTATGTTTAACATGAATTTCCTAAAATTTTAGATAAAAATATATGTTCCACAAAAAATTGGAAATTAATAGTTTCACTTATATTAACATTTTCTAACGGGGATGTCTTCCCCACAAACGTTGCATTGAATATTTTTTTTTGTTAGGGACAGTTATCTTTTTAACCGATACATTGAGAAGGAATTCCTTTAACATTGATTCCTCATTTAAACTCTGTGGCCGCAGACTTAGTAGGAAGAGCTCTTAAAGGGGCAGTAACTCTCCAATCATTGATATTTTTTTTGCAAATCTTCGTAATCGATCTTTATGACAGGAAAATAAAAATTCTAAGCATGGCATGACACAGAAGACTACTTATCATCATTTTTAAAGTACGTATGGTTTCATATATAGGCTTTTCACGGTTACTTACAATTTTCTAAAGCCCTCCTTTTACCACATTTCTCCACTTCATGCCGAAAAGCTTAACCAAGAATAGAAATTACACCAAAGGGAGAACGCACCGCATTCGTTCGCACTCTATATAATATTTTGCATAAGAACTATTTCTTTCTAGGTGTTGTCAGCACTAGTATTTTCGCTCTGCTTTTGTTCATACTAATTATAATTTAGATGTTATATCTTGAAAGAGAATATAAGTAAAAGTTCAGTTTAATTAAAAATAAAGTACTTTTAAATGCTAACACACGAATAAAACTTTTGTAATATGGGACATTAAGAAAAACAAACACGTAAAATACAGGGTGATTTTTCAAAAGCTTGATTCAGAAAGTGTGAAGATACAGTTAATATATCATCAATATTTTCCTATGCAGGACATAAATTATTAAGTAACGCGAAAACCTTTAATTAGAGTTACAGATGTGAAACTAATCACGCAAGAAAAATAAGTTGGATTCTGAAGCAAGTGTTAAGATGTTACCAGTGCAGTGATAATCTTTGGTTTTTGAATATTGAATCTAGAAATTAAGTAATGAAAAAAATGTACGTAAATCCAATATGGTAGGGATACTTGATCTTTAATGGCCTTGTTACACTCAGTTAAAATCAGTGGAAAACCACTGATTTGCAGTGAAATTCGCCTGCCCGAATAAATTAAAATGGCTTCACTTGGAATCAGTGGAAAAACACTAGTTTTTTCAGTGTAACAATTTCACTGATTCAATTAGTAAAAGCCAACTGCGTGCTGCGAATTAAATTTTGTTTTTATTGAAATTAGCCAAATAATTACGATAAACAAATTTATTTCCGATATTCACCGTTTATATTTTGCAATTTGACGTAATTAAAAAAAATCTGTACTTATTCGAGGGCCCCGGATTTGAAGCCGCAGCTTCCAGCTTTCAGACCATTACCTTACCAATCGAGCTACCAAGCCAGCTTTGACAATAGGGAGGAAAATATACGTATTATATTTATTTATAGAAAATATGTATCCAAATATCATGTCCTTTCTTTTAGTTTTTCTTTAATTGTTAGGTAACATTAGGACTGTTGAAACAAATAGCGTGTATGAATACACTTACTTAAGCATATTTAATACAGTTTAATCCTTCTAACTGAGAGCTATTATCATTACGTGAAAACGAAATAAAAAACAATGTTCGCGTTACCTCGTAAAAGACGAAATTCAAATTAAGCACTTTATATATTGTGGGTTTTATTGGTTTATGTGTTATTTCATTTGATGCAAGTCGTTCAACTAATACATCACTCAAAGAACACATAATTGAAAAATAACAGTTGATGAATCAGTGAAAAATGTAGCTGATTCAATAAGTTAAGGGAAAATGACTTTCTCAGTAATTCATCAGTTAAAGTGACTGAAGTGATATCTGAACAAGTCAGGTGGCATTAACTGATTTAAACAGTAAACTAGTCCACTGGTGGAGAGAGTGTAGTGCTGATGCTGACGGCAGAATGTGCGTGTGGTTGTCGCAGGGCGTGGCGAGGATGGGGCTCTTCCCGGCAGACAGGGCTGCGCTCAAGCATGACGGACTGGCGCTCTTCAGCAAGCTCATCCGCACCAAGAACATCGACGGACTGCAGGAAGTGGTGCAGACGGGCCGCGGCGACGCAGCCTCCGACAAGAAGCTCAAGCTCAAGGTCAGTCCTAGTCCCTTCGTGGCACTGGCCTGCAGCCGGCTCGAGGCCAGCCACTGGCGCACCGACGCTCGCTCAACATCGCGTTCAAGGTCAGTAACTACTCCACGAACACCAACATCAATAACTACTCCACCAACACGCGCTGAACATCGCGTTCAAGGTCAGTAACTACTCCACCAACACTAACGTCAATAACTACTCCACCAACACGCGCTGAACATCGCGTTAAAGGTCAGTAACTACTCCACCAACACTCTCCGATATGCAATTCAAGGTCAGGCATTTCTGCACCAATGCTAGCTTCCATCGAATTCAAGGCCAGTGACAACTGCACCAACACTCGCTCTAGTTCAAGGTCAGTCGCAATTGTTTTAATACTTAACCGGTGTCCAGTAAATAGACAGTCATTTCCTAAAAAAAAAACATTAATATATAGTTCAAAGTCAAGTCAGTACACCACGCTTGAATGTGTTTAGTTGTCAGTCAATNTAAAAAAAAAACATTAATATATAGTTCAAAGTCAAGTCAGTACACCACGCTTGAATGTGTTTAGTTGTCAGTCAATACAATCAAGTATCATCCTTTATCAAAGTCGGTCACTGCTAAACATACTGTCCGTTATCCATTTCAATACTAGCTACAGCTGTGTGCAATCTCGCCGGGGTTTTATTTATTGTTTACGTAATTATAATGTCATACATGAACAGGGCTGCAGAATTTATCTGTTATATTGCTAATTGTGAGACTTATTCATGGATAATTTGGGCATTTGCTTCTCTGGTGGGAATATATTAATAAAAACTGCTAGAATCACAATAAATAGGGGAGGGGCCTACAATACAATGTGTAGTGTCGCTCGCACATTAGAGTTCCATCTCACGGCACTCTTATCTCTTGTCTTGTGGCGATAGAAACACTAAATACATATTAATCACTTACGGGAATAGCTAATGCCGAAAACAGCTTCTAAGTGATATCCTACTCCAACTCAGACTCCACGAAATCATGGAACCCTCGAATGAGACCTTGTTATTTCATCACGAAAACTGTACACGAGTTCTTACGAAAGGTTTAACACATTAATTGGTATAATGAAGAAGGACAATGGTGAACGCGCTGCGATCAGGAGCTAGCAAACTGTGACGCTGTTACCGCACACATGGTATGACTTGAGCAGAACAATACCATTTAAGAGAATTCACCACATGCTGACAACTTCTGCTAATGTTTGACGGTATACCGCTAACGTCTTGGCCATCTTCTGCATATGCTATGTCCAAAGATTTCAAAATAGCAATAGTCGCGTGTTCGGTATGCTGAGAAAAAAAAATATTGTAAGGACCTCCTAGACTGGTAAAATTGGGTCGGCCATATCATGGGTTATAAGTAACATCTTAATATTTTTAAAATCGACAGTAATACCACAAGAACTGTCTTTTGTATTACTGTCTGTGATTGTATTTGCTGTTATACATATGGTTGCTACATCAGAGCATTGCTACAATACCGAGTACCTCAAACANTGTCTGTGATTGTATTTGCTGTTATACATATGGTTGCTACATCAGAGCATTGCTACAATACCGAGTACCTCAAACAAAACTACTTAAAAAATGTTTGGTTTGTTTCCACAACAAATAGGATTGAAATAACATAATACAATATCCTGTTGTTGCTACCCTTAAACTATATTATTACTTATTATTTAATAATGTATTTATTTGCACGATATTGTACACTGTACAGCAAGAACAAAGCAATGAAAGTTAAAGAGTAGCATGTATGCCAGCGCAAATCTAACGTTCTTCTACATTTCGGACGTAAGGAAAAAACGTCTGGAAACGGAGAGAATAATAAAGGGATCAAAATCTATTACAGAACTGTTCAGTTCTAGCAACATAACATTCTGCTAGGTTATAATCCAAATATTTTTGAAGATGTTCTGTTGGAGGTAGGCCTACTAACTGTTTTGCAGNTGTCTGTGATTGTATTTGCTGTTATACATATGGTTGCTACATCAGAGCATTGCTACAATACCGAGTACCTCAAACACAACTACTTAAAAAATGTTTGGTTTGTTTCCACAACAAATAGAATTGAAATAACATAATACAATATCCTGTTGTTGCTACCCTTAAACTATATTATTACTTATTATTTAATAATGTATTTATTTGCACGATATTGTACACTGTACAGCAAGAACAAAGCAATGAAAGTTAAAGAGTAGCATGTATGCCAGCGCAAATCTAACGTTCTTCTACATTTCGGACGTAAGGAAAAAGCTGTTGGAAACGGAGAGAATAATAAAGGGATCAAACTCTATTACAGAACTGTTTAGTTCTAGCAACTGAACATTCTGCTAGGTTATAATCCAAATATTTTTGAAGATGTTCTGTTGGAGGTAGGCCTACTAACTGTTTTGCAGTNAACATTCTGCTAGGTTATAATCCAAATATTTTTGAAGATGTTCTGTTGGAGGTAGGCCTACTAACTGTTTTGCAGTAGGAACGCAGATCCCTGCTGTAGCAACCCCATGCACAGCAGCAAATAAAATCACATACAGGAATACAGCAACCAGTCCTGTTGGTAATACTACCTACGTTAACAATACATACACCACGCCAGATGGCTGTCCCTATTTTAACAGTTTTAGTGTTTCCTACAACCGTATTTACTTTCTCAGTCAGTCCACTCTCATTTTCTTTAGCCCTCAATGTGTTTCTCTCCCCCCCCCCAACAACGGAATTTTGTTCCGGTACTCGACCAATGAGATTATGTCCGTGAATTTTGCGAATTCATTCGGTGGTGGGTTAGACTTACTGGAGTTATACTTGGGTGTTACTCACAGCTAGGTCCACAAGGGTTTTGCCATGCTTTGAATGACTAACAAAAAAAATACTTATTGTGAGCGTATACTGAGCAGAGCAGTTCACAGAAGGAAAAAGAGCCGATATCCTTGCAGCAGCCAATGTTTAAATGGGTGTTGCCCGAGCATGTGATTGAAAGAGAAGTCTGGGCTGGTGACAATAAAACTTCTGAAATTCATTACGGGGATCAATCAATAATGCGCGCGGCATCTTCGTGAAAATCCTTTGTCGCCAAAATTACAGTCGCGACATGGGAGGTTAAGCACAAATGCCTTTTATCATGGCTTCAAAAAAGCTTCTTGTGAGCCATCTTCAAGAAAGAAGTTGAAGGCACTGCCTAGTATCCGAAAGAGTNTCATGGCTTCAAAAAAGCTTCTTGTGAGCCATCTTCAAGAAAGAAGTTGAAGGCACTGCCTAGTATCCGAAAGAGTAATTTATATTAGAAATACAAATAAATTGAAATTAGAAACCTAGGAATAGTTTTGCTGGAGTCGTTTATTCAAACATGTTATATTGATTCTCCTTTAAGAGTGTTTAGCACGAAATATTACGTAAGCCATCTCGTTAGTTGCGAGAGTTCACAGAGCAAGTTTTTAGCCATACAGATGAATCTTCATAATGGCTGACAACACTGCCTTTGAAGGCAAGATATAACATCGGCACACTTTACCGACGACTAAAGGCTGTTCAGGGTTAATTGAGCAGTTTTGAAATGAACCTTTTACAAATGTCACTTCCACTACCTGCATATATAGGACGAGTATAAAAGATTATCCCAAATTTGAAGTTCTATAATAACAAAATCAAACAACCTACAACCTTGATTGACCAATCAAATGAACCGTTGAACCGTGATGTTTGTTNCTCTATAATAACAAAATCAAACAACCTACAACCTTGATTGACCAATCAAATGAACCGTTGAACCGTGATGTTTGTTTACCATACATTCATAAATGTTCAATGTAACCACCACGATATCTACGCGATAATCAAACTCGTTCCACGCTCTTGTCAGCATGTCCGGTGTTACGGTTTGGATATCGTCCGTAATTCTCGTTTTGAGGTCGTCAATGTTAGCCGGCAATGGTGGACGAAACACTTGATCCTTTATGTACCCCCATAGAAAAAAATCGCACGTGTTAAGATTCGGGCTTCTTGGGGGCCAGCGATGAAGAGCCTAGTCACCAGCTGCTCCTCGACAAATCCAGCGTTGCGGCAAAGTCTCGTACAGGTATCCGCGAACAGCTAGGTGCCAAAGGGATGGCGCACCATAAAGGAAAAATCAGACCGCCCCCTTCACATTGATTTGTCAAATGCGAGCTCGCTACACCCTCACCACCTCAAACCGAGAGCTACGTAGGCCATCCAAACCGTAACACCGGACATGCTGACAAGAGCTTGTAACGAGTTTGATTATCGCGTAGATGTCGTTCGGGCCGCCCATGGTGGTCAAATTGAACATTTACGAATGTATGGTAAACAAAATCACGGTTCCACTATTCATTTGATTGGTCAATCAAGGTTGTAGGTTGTTTGGTTTTGATATTANAAACCACACGAACCAGGCCACTCGACCGCTTTATCCGGGCGTCCCACGCAATTGACCTGTTCCCAG
This sequence comes from Clitarchus hookeri, assembly GCA_002778355.1. Lineage (NCBI taxonomy): Eukaryota > Metazoa > Arthropoda > Insecta > Phasmatodea > Phasmatidae > Clitarchus > Clitarchus hookeri. Next base: position 111,021 of record NQII01001439.1, on the reverse strand, counting down.
TGAAGCAAATCTGCGCGTGCGTGGGGGCCGCGGTGGTGTAGTGGTCAGACTACTCGCCTCCCACCAAGCTTCCCGGTGGGTTCGCTCCCGGATTTTCGCATGTGGGGATCGTGACCCAACGATGCCGCTGGTCGGGGGGTTTTCTCGGGGATCTCCCGTTTCCCCCGCGCTTGCGTTCCAGCGCTACTCCACACTCACCTCACTTTCCTCCTAATTTGTTCTCAAAGTCTTCCTACTCCACTGCGCGTGCGTCCCAAATTCAAGGCGTGATATACGCTCAATAAGGTCAGAAAACTCCAGATTACCGACATCTCCCTAGCCAATTAGAGAAAGCTGCTTGCAGGGAAGAATTTAATTTTTTATATTTTTTTATTAAACTTTTTTGCATTTATTTTGCATCTAGATAACTTTGGAGAGTCTCTTAGAGAACTCCCTTGCCGGGTACCGACTGCGGCTTTATTTGGATGGGCCTGGGCGGTAAATTGATAGTTAAATGTCTATGCACAATAGCGAGTACGTGTGTTTACATGCGCTGAATAGCGAAAGTACTCTAAACTGTTATCAGTTTTTATATTTGACCGTTATATTAAATATACATTGAAATAAATATATTTAACAATTTTTTATTCAAAATTCGAGTTTGAAATATTTTTGGAAAAGTATACATAATTAATATATTGCTTTATTATTTATGGAAATTTTTTGTATTATAGTTTCAGTTTTTGTTTGAAGAATCCAAGATTTTTATCTGAAAAATATTGTATGCACTGCATTAAAAATTTTTACGATGATTATGAAAAAATAGCCGTTTATTTATGGACATTGATTTAATGTATTTTATAACGTGTTTGGCCTGAGGAGGGATATTTTTTGTTTTTAAACGAGGTTAAAATACCTTTAACATACGTATTTTGCTGTTTACAGATTTCTTGACTACTTGTCTGATGAAAAATAAAATAATCCAGAGATAGTACAGGCAGATTAATCGAGAGTGTGAAATATGCATTGACGCGTGGAGTGCTGAGTGCAGATCACCAAGTGTAAGACTAAAATTTGGAAATCTGAGTGCGGAATTATCGTGACTAAACTTTATGTATACGGAACGGCGCTAAAAAGTTTTCCGCACCTCAATCTCGCACCGGCATAAATTCAGTCGAGGTGAAAAAATTGGGTTCTTTGACCCCCGCCTTTGAGAGGAAGATTCTTCACATTTTTTATTCCTCTGTCTGGGACGGGAAGGGGGGGAGGGGTTCGGAGCGTTACTGCTGCTCTGCTATTGGCTGCTGATCACTGGAAGACCAGAAAAATTGGAGAGTTGAGTAGATTACACACAATAAATCACAAATGCACACTGTTACGTCTGCGAAGAGACTGCGGTTCATTTGACACGTCATAGAGGGAGTGGCGAATGGTAGAGGCATTTATTACCTAGAGACAAGAGCAAATTGAATTTTGGTGTAAACCTAGTGAATAGCACAATGCAATTGGATACGTACAAACATGGAAGTTTTCGCTTGTGTTAAGCTGATGTTTCTGTCCTACATCTTTCCTCTTTATCTGAACACTAAAGAAGTGCCTCGATTTAAAGAGTGATCTCTGCAGAGACAAAATGGCTCTTTTGTACGCTCTTCTCTCACTCTCTTGCTTTGGGACAATGCTCTTTCTTTCTGTTAAAAATAATAAAAATAGCAAATAATACGATGAGAGTAAGTGAAGGTTTTTGATGGCACTTATAATTAGAGACCGGAAAAATACGCGAGTTCAATGCCCTGTAGGGTAGACTGCACAGTATTTCGTACAATAACTTAGATAAATTTAATAATTGGTTGCTTGCTGTCACAGTGTAAGGCGATGGTTGGGACTGAGTTTTGTTGCGTGGCTCTTATTGGTTCAGGGTTCATCAAGGAGGTGATAAATAACGCGTGAAAAAATTGCAATAGTGACGTGAACAAACGAGTTTTTGGTTTCTAGCTTGACCCCTAAATGAATATGCGAACTCTCCAGGTATCTACTTATAAAAGTAACTAATATTTTTATATTCCACTGAAATTTTTGCATTTAACTACCCAGTGCTGCCTTGATTCAAATTGTGAGCCTCTTTTCACAGCTAACATTAATTTACCGCCAAATACTCTCAATGAGTTCAAAAAACACTATGGTCAAAACTGTTACAAACTACCACAACTAAATTATATTGCCGATTAAATAAGAATGTTCATTGAGGCATTGTGACTGATAGGCTGTTCATGGTAAACCGACGAATTTCGAAAGCCCTGCTACGCACTTATATGCATTTTGTGTATCCTTCTGCTACGCGTGAAATTGACATATACATGTACCTCGTCACTTTATTTGTGCTTCTGTTAAGTAAAACTCTATAATTATTATAAATATTTTAAAAATTTGCCTTTTATTACAAATACTTATAAGTATTAAAACGGAAAGCAACAGAAATCATTTCAGTATTCACTAATGTTTACCTAACTATTTTAATTCAATGTAAATACATGGAACTACTTTCCCTCCGTCATCACCAAATCCAACAAGGGCTTGACTGTTAGCATGCCTGCTAAAATAACCCCGGGCAGTGGTGGTATTAATTTTCAAACGCTTATTTTAAAATCAAACAACCTAGCCGCCTTGTGAAATAAACTCCGCTTGCTCTCTGAAAGCACAGGGCAGTGTCAAGACAGCACGAGGGGCACGGCGAATATACGTCTTCGTTCTTTCGCCCATTCACGCTCTCTCCGACAAATTGAGACGACTAGAGAGCCTTCTCCACGACGTCATTCGCAGGACCACGAGAGCCACGACTTAGGGGTCATATTCATGCGTAGTCCAGTTAAAGTATAAACGTAACCTAATCATTTAACATTTATCTATGCAATATAAACTCAATTTACAGTAATTCATATAATTATGTTTAAAAAAAAAACAGCATATTAAGTAAAAGCCATACTTTTACTTGACCACAAATCAACTATTCATGTGGCTTTAAGGGGAATCCGTTGTAAAATATAACGCCTGAAGGTCACATCCAGCCGCAAGGAAAATTGTGACTAACAGAAAAAAACGTAAACAAACATCGCGTTTGTTTTGTTCACTTCGAATTTAAACTGTATCTATAGGGTTTTAATACAACAATCTGTTCAGAAAATAAACAGCATTGTGGTCAGTGTTCAAAACACAGTTTTACTATAAATATCTCAAACAGAGGGCTACTTAAAGCGATTTTCACTAATTTTGGCACTTTTCAGCAACCACGTTTATGTTTCAATAACCAAATTTGTAAACGGACAGCAAAATGTCGACTTTCATTTCTATCCTGAAGAAATATATAGGTGAAATATTTTATAGTGTTTTTTAATTTGAACAGACGCATCTGCTAGAAACGAGACACACATCACAACTCTGGAGGCGCCTTAAGTGATCAGTATCGTAGATCCCACACGCGCGTGATCCGACTAAGAGCCGCCGAGACTTCCCGAAAACAATCTCATCAAATTGCGAAAGGCAAATGATGTTACAGTGTATTGAAATATTCACGAATATTTCTTGTTTCTAACAACGAACAAAAAATATTTATTCCAAAGTGCAATGAGACGACAAGTTTAAGTATTATAGTCTATTCGCGGTTTATTCACATATTTGGNCAATATTTATTCCAAAGTGCAATGAGACGACAAGTTTAAGTATTATAGTCTATTCGCGGTTTATTCACATATTTGGAATAAAACATTGGAAAAGTCACCGCATGTATGACGTGTTTCCTAAATGTGCCATGTGTCACAAGAGTTTCATACTTTTGGTAACATAAAATTACCTTAATTTTGGTTACANGTGTTTCCTAAATGTGCCATGTGTCACAAGAGTTTCATACTTTTGGTAACATAAAATTACCTTAATTTTGGTTACATTAAAACCTTATTTATATCTTATCTACAAATTATAATATTAAATTTATAATTAATATCAATAAAACAGTAATAATATACATGTGCTGATAATGCCTACTAAGAAATAGCTCTTATTCAAAATATTATATTGAATGCGCTTTAATGCAGTGCGCTGTTCCTCTGGTGTATTTTTCTTAACTCTGTTAGGCTTTTTTTGCACGAGATCGAGGAATATCCTGAAAGTAGAACGTCAGCAGGGCTTCAGAAAAGTGAGAAGTAACCAGGAATGAACAAGGAAGTGTTCTAACTAGCTTATTTTCTGGCACCTGTTTAGTGTTTAAACGAGTAGCAATTACGGCAATCATACTCGCCCTCTTCAGTGGAATAATAATTAATGTTTGTATCCCAATTAGCTTCGATGGCGTGTGCTCACCTTGAGAATGCTCTTATATTGCCGGCTAGGTAACCCCCAATCCTCTTGTATTGCCGGCTAGGTAACCCCCAATCCTCTTGTATTGCCGGCTNCACAATAAATCACAAATGCACACTGTTACGTCTGCGAAGAGACTGCGGTTCATTTGACACGTCATAGAGGGAGTGGCGAAGGGTAGGGGGTGACTGACGAGGCATTTATTACCTAGAGACAAGAGCAAATTGAATTTTGGTGTAAACCCAGTAAATAGCACAATGCAATTGGATACGTACAGACATGGAAGTTTTCGCTTGTGTTAAGCGGATGTTTCTGTCATTACATTCTTCCTCTTTATCGGAACACTAAAGAAGTGCCTCAATTTAAAGAATGCTCTCTGCAGAGACAAAATCGCTCTTTTGTACTCTCTCCTCTCACTCTCTTGCTTTGGGACAACGCTCTTTCTTTCTGTTAAAAATAATAAAATTAGTAAATAATACGATGAACGTAAGTGGAGGTTTTTGATGGCACTTCTAATTAGAGACAGGAAAAATACGAGAGTTCAATGCCCTGCAGGATAGACTGCACAGTATTTCGTACAATAACTTAGATAAATTTAATAATTGGTTGCTTGCTGTCACGGTGTAAGGCGATGGTTGGGCCGGTGTTTTGTTGCGTGGTTCTTATTGGTTCAGGGTTCTTCAAGGAGGTGGTAAATAACGCGTGAACAAATTGCAATAGTGACGTGAACAAACGAGTTTTTGGTTTTTAGCTTGACCCCTAAATGAATCCGCGAATTTTCCAGGAAATCTACTTATAATAGTAACTAATATTTTTATATTCCACTGAAATTTTCACATTTACCTACCCAGTGCTGCCTTGATTCAAATCGTGAGCCTCTTTTCACAGCTGACATTAATTTACCGCCAAATACTCTCAATGAGTTCAAAAACACTATGGTCCAAACTGTTACAAACTACCACAAACTAAATTATATTACAGATTAAATAAGAATGTTCATTGAGGCATTGTGACTGATGGGCTGTTCATGGTAAACCGACGACTTTTGAAAGCCCTGCTTAAGATCTACGCACTTATATGTATTTTGTGTATCCTTCTGCTACGCGTGAAATTAACATAGACATGTACCTCATCACTTTATTTGTGCTTCTGTTAAGTAAAACTCTATAATTATTATAAATATTAAAAAAAATTGCCTTTTCTTACAAATACTTATAAGTAGGGGCAGTGATATTTCGCGAAAAGATTTAGAGACAAGATACAGTCCAAAGCACTATAGGGTCGTCCAACTCCTTTGATTGGCTAAAACATGTTCTGGCCCGTGTTAACCGTTTGCGCACGAATCACGAAGGTTCAGTGTCGGAGTTACTTAGTCCTGAGTGGTTTGGTCAAAGGCGGACACAACACCAGCAGCCAATGGAGGTATAACAACAGCTGAGGTGTGTATATAGTATTGAAGTCTACTGTGTGCTCCGATTTTTACGCGAAAAGTCACTGGCCCTACTTATAAGTATTAAAACGGAAAGCAACAGAAATAATTTCAGTATTCACAAATGTTTATCTAACTCTTTTTATTCAATGTGAATACATGGAACTACTTTCCCTCCGTCATTACATAATCCAACAAGGGCTTGACTGTTAGCATGCCTGTTAAAATAACCCTGGGCAGTGGCGGTATTAATTTTCAAACGCTTATTTTAAAATCAAACAACCTAGCCGCCTTGTGAAATAAACTCAGCTTGCTCTCTGAAAGCACAGGGCAGTGTCAAGACAACACGAGGGGCACGGCGAATACACATCTTCGTTCTTTCGCCCATTCGCGCTCTCTCTGACATATTGAGACGACTAGATAGCCTTCTCCGTGACGTCATTCGCAGAACCACGAGAGCCACGGCTTAAGGAAGTTGTGCGTAGTCCAGTTAAAGTATAAAAGTAACCTAAATACTAACCATTTAACATTTATCTATACAATATAAACTCTATTTACAGTAATTCATACAATTCTGTTTAAAAAAAAACAACATTAAGTAAAAGTCATACTTTTACTTGACCACAAATCAACTATGCATGTGGCTTTAAGGGGAATCAGTTGTAAAATATAACGCCTCAAGGTCACATCCGGCCGCAAGAAAAAATTACGACTGTGACAGAAAAAAACATGAACAAATATCGCATGTGTTTTGTTTACTCCGAATTTAAACTGTATCTATAGCGTTTTAATACAACAATCTGTTCAGAAAATAAACACCATTGTGGTCAGTGTTTAAAACACAGTTTAACTATAAATATCTTTAACAGAGGGCTACTTACAGCGATTTTCACTAATTTTGGCACTTTTCAACAACCACATTTATGTTTCAATAACCAAATTTGTGAACGGACAGCAAAATTTCGACTTTCATTTCTATCCTGAAGAAATATCTACGTGAAATATTTTATAGGATTTTTTAATTAGAACAGACACGTCTGCTAGCAACGAGACACACATCACAACTCTGGAGGCGCCTTAAGTGATCAGTATCTTAGATCCCAAACGCGCGTGATCCGACTAAGAGCAGCCGATACTTTCCGAAAACAATCTCATCAAATTGCGAAAGGCAAATGATGTTACAGTGTTTCGAAATATTCGCGAATATTTCTTGTTTCTAACAACGAACAAACAATATTTATTCCAAAGTGCAATGAGACGACAAGTTTAAGTATTATAGTCTATTCGCGGTTTATTCACATATTTGGAATAAAACATTGGAAAAGTCACCGCATGTATGACGTGTTTCCTAAATGTGCCATGTGTCACAAGAGTTTCATACTTTTGGTAACATAAAATTACCTTAATTTTGGTTACACTAAAACCTTATTTATATCTTAAATAAAATTATAATATTTAATTTATAATTAATATCAATAAAAACAGTAATAATATAAGTGTGCTGATAATGCCTACTAAGGAATAGCTCTTATTCAAAATATTATATTGAGTGCGCACTAATGCAGTGCGTAGTTCCTCTGGTGTATTTTTCTTAACTCTGTTAGGCTTTTTTTTGCACGAGACCGAGGAATATCCTAAAAGTAGAACGTCAGCAGGGCTTCAAAAAAGTGAGAAGTAACCAGGAATGAACAAGCAAGTGTTCTAACTAGCTTATTTTCTGGCACCTGTTTAGTGTCTAAACGAGTAGCAATTACGGCAATCATACTCGCCCTCTTCAGTGGAATAATAATTCATGTTTGTATCCCAATTAGCTTCGATGGCGTGTGCTCACCTTGAGAATCCTCTTATATTGCCGGCTAGGTAACCCCCAATCATCTTGTATTGCCGGCTAGGTAACCCCCAATCCTCTTGTATTGCCGGCTAGGTAACCCACAATCCTCTCGCATTGCCGGTTAGGTANCTTGTATTGCCGTTTAGGTCACCCCCAATCCTCTTGTATTGCCGTTTAGGTCACCCCCAATCCTCTTGTATTGCCGGCTAGGTCACCCCCAATCCTCATATATGGAGAACGTGGTGAATATCGCGGTTTAGTCAAGGGTTTCTCTACTTCTTTATTACACTAATGATCAATCTCTACCTTTCTTCACTCCTGTCGGCGCTGAAGACATCAGCTATTCCAAGCACCGTCCAGTTCTCTCTCTCTATCTCTCTCATACTCCATCCTGCTCTGAGAGAAAGATGTAGCTGCAGGTACTAAATAAATTTTCTTGAATGTTATTTGTTTTCGCTGAACAATGTTTTATTCACACAAATTATCCGCTTTTACCACAAACATCTGCGTGCGCTCATTGGAAACAAATTGAACACTAGTAATGATTTGTTAATCCGAACACCTGTTTGGTTTTTTCGGTATCATCTACACGTTTTTAGTAGGTACACACAAACCATATTACTAATAAGTCCAACTAATTAGTTAGGTTGCCGTGAACTTTACGCCATGACAGCGCCTATGAGTGTGAAACAGAGTTAATATTTTGTTTGGAGTGAGTAAACATGGGGCTACCTGGAACATTCTCTTGGAGTATTAGGCATATTCATACTGAATTTCTAGCCGTAATCGGCTATGCCTTGGCTCGAAAATACAAATCCGCAGCCTGACGGTGTTTTATAAGACAATTACGATAATATTGGTACAAACAGTCCTGATGAATCAATTTTTAAGGGAAAAGTACAGATAGCTAACTTGAAAATACGCACATATGTACACGATTGTCACATATTTGTTACATTATAAAACATGAAAAAATTACCAACATGCCAAAAAAATCTTTAACTGTAATGGCTAATGTCCTGGTTTCGAAAATCGGCAAAGGTTATGTCCTTTATGATAAGAAAAAAACAGCGTATACAATTGTTAAGTTGCGCCAGCAAAATATAACACGACTAGGGCTACCAAAAGAAAAAAATAACAACGGATTTAATACTTTTCATCAATAAAATATTTTACAACCCCTATATAAAGAATTTATTTGGTTACGCCGAACCATTTTTTATTAGTAGGAACAAACTTTTTCTCAGTGAGAAATGTTTATTAACGTCTGGTTTTCTGTGCGAGAAACGCCAGAATGCCGGGATGTTCCATAAAGGCTTTGTGGGAAATTATTTTCTGCCATGAACTGAAGGTTCTGTGCGAAAAAATAACGAGGCACAAAGGCAATAAAAGACAAAGTCTGGAATGTCCTTCGGGCAAAGGGGAACCAGGGGAGTGTTGTGGTCGGATAGAAGTTTTAGGGACAGANTCTTGTATTGCCGTTTAGGTCACCCCCAATCCTCTTGTATTGCCGTTTAGGTCACCCCCAATCCTCTTGTATTGCCATTTAGGTCACCCCCAATCCTCTTGTATTGCCGGCTAGGTCACCCCCAATCCTCATATGTGGAGAACGTGGTGAATATCGCGGTTTAGTCAAGGGTTTCTCTATTTCTTTATTACACTACTGATCAATCTCTACCTTTCTTCATTCCTGTCGACGCTGAAGACATCAGCTATTTCAAACACCGTCCAGTTCTCTCTCTCTATCTCTCTCACACTTCATCCTGCGCTGAGAGAAAGATGTAGCTGCAGGTACTAAATAAATTTTCTTGAATGTTATTTGTTTTCGCAGAACAATGTTTTATTCACACAAATTATCCGCTTTTACCCCAAACATCTGCGTGCGCTCATTTGAAACAAATTGAACACTAGTAATGATTTGTTAATCCGAACACCTGTTTGGTTTTTTCAGTATCATCTACACGTTTTTAGTAGGTACACACAAACCATATTACTAATTAGTTAGGTTGCCGTGAACTTTACGCCATGACAGCGCCTATGAGAGTGAAACAGAGTTAATATTTTGTTTGGAGTGAGTAAACATGGGGCTACCTGGAACATTCTCTTGGAGTATTAGGCATATTCATACTGAATTTCTAGCCGTAATCGGCTATGCCTTGGCTCGAAAATACAAATCCGCAGCCTGACGGTGTTTTATAAGACAATTATGATAATATTGGTACAAACAGTCCTGATGAATCAATTTTTAAGGGAAAAGTACAGATAGCTAACTTGAAACTACGCACATATGTACACGATTGTCATATATTTGTTACATTACAAAACATGAAAAAATTACCAACATGCCAAAAAAATCTTTAACTGTAATGGTTAAGGTCATGGTTTCGAAAATCGGCAAAGGTTATGTCCTTTATGATAAGAAAAAAACAGCGTCTACAATTGTTAAGTTGCGCCAGCAAAATATAACACGACTAGGGCTACCAAAAGAAAAAAATAACAACGGATTTAATACTTTTCATCAATAAAATATTTTACAACCCCTATATAAAGAATTTATTTGGTTACGCCGAACCATTTTTTATTAGTAGGAACAAACTTTTTCTCAGTGAGAAATGTTTATTAACGTCTGGTTTTCTGTGCGAGAAACGCCAGAATGCCGGGATGTTCCATAAAGGCTTTGTGGGAAATTATTTTCTGCCATGACCGGAAGGATCTGTGCGAAAAAATAACGAGGCACAAAGGCAATAAAGAACAAAGTCTGGAATGTCCTTCGGGCAAAGGGGAACCAGGGGAGTGTTGTGGTCGGATAGAAGTTTTAGGGACAGANGACAAAGTCTGGAATGTCCTTCGGGCAAAGGGGAACCAGGGGAGTGTTGTGGTCGGATAGAAGTTTTAGGGACAGAAGGGCCGTCATGGGGAACATGTGAAAGGGTGGGCGAACGGAAATATTGGGACGCCCGGGGGAAAAAGAAAGACGTTATTGAGGAGAGCGGTAGCGTCGCTGGGAATGAGGTACCTGTTGCATTTTTAGAAATTTTATTCCCTTATATTGTTTTTCCTCTGTCCGCCATGCTTTTCGTGTCAAGTTTGACGTGCAGAAAAATTTGAAATTAAATAAGCTGTCTCGTGTTTTTATCGCGTTGAAGTTTTTTTTCATTCCTGTAGCTGATAGGAGTCTTGTGGAATTGTAGATTTACAAAATCACATTTCGTACGTTTACAGAAAGGTACCATTATTGTAAACAATGAAAGCATTTTCTTGTTGTTAACAGTTGTCCTCACGGCAGTCGCCATTTCTGGGAATTCCGTGGTTTTATGAAGGTAACTAGAGTTTTAAAAGTTATAGCTTGATTGAAGGAGATTGGATTTGTTTACAATTTAGAAGTTTTTCTGAAAATGTTTGAACCTTTGGCAAATGTAAAATAAAGGCACTGACAGAGGACGCGTTTAAGTTGACAATGGTACTACTAAACATTCANGAACCTTTGGCAAATGTAAAATAAAGGCACTGACAGAGGACGCGTTTAAGTTGACAATGGTACTACTAAACATTCAGCTGATAACGTTTAATGCAAAAGTTATTAAAATTAAAACAAACTTTTGACATTATTTCAAATTTGTTTCCTTTTTCCGTTGTAACTCAGAACTTTTGACAACCATTTTCCGGGATTTTTTAAGAGTGTAAGTCTAAACTATATTTACTATGTAGTATTTTTTATTTAAATTTTGAGTTCATGTCATTTTAATTTGTGACTACACGGTGCACAGTTGACTATTATTACGGGAAATAATTGGCCGTGGGAAGCTTTTTTCAAGAACGTTATGCGTGCAGGAGCACACGCATTAGTTCATTTATTTCGGCAGGATGCGAGTTCGCGTCCATTTTAAATTATACTGATCCTACCCTACTTGAAAAGCCCTGCGCGAAAAGTAAGAAAAATACAGCCCAATAATAACAAAATAATAATAATAAAACAACTATAATTTTAGATTAGTTTTCATTTATTCATTAAATGCTGCCATATATAATATATGTATTTATAAGTAAAACANAAATCCAATCTGCGCCAATTTGAGAAAGGGTTGCACGTCTGTCACGTTTAATGATTCTCGTCAGTCGTCGTTTGGTCCGATCTTTCACGATCTTTTTCCGGCCGCAGCGATGTCGAAGATGTGATGTTTTACCGGATTCCCGATATTCACGGCACACTCGTGAAATGGTCGTACGCGAACATCCAAATGTTATCGCTACCTCGGAGATGCTATGTCCCGTCTCTCGTGCGCCGACTATAACACCACGTTCAAACTCACTTAAATCTTGATAACCTGCCATTGTAGCAGCAGTAACCGATCTAGCTGCAGACTGCCGACCGCATCGAGTCACTCGGATTGGCTCCATACCTCTGTTATGTGCATACGCACGCCTATACCAGTTCTTTTTGGCTCTTCAGTGTAATTCGCCTTGTATCAAAATTGCTTAAGTTATTTTGTGTGAAAAACGGCTTTGCTTTCATAACACTTTAATTGTTATTTTTTTCAAGAATCACACTTTCAACGCCATATAATATGAAGCAATACGGGTAAAAAATTANACACTTTAATTGTTATTTTTTTCAAGAATCACACTTTCAACGCCATATAATATGAAGCAATACGGGTAAAAAATTACACGAATTTATTTAACAAACCTTAAGGCTAAGCACATGAGATTTTTATTTGTTCTTGTCACTCAATTGCAAATATGCTTATATAATCTGAATAACTCTCAGAATACGTAAACAGCACGAAAATAAAGGTAAGATAACCTGCCATTCACCCATTAATAAAATCGGCACACTGTTTTCGCATCTGCCATGACAATACCCAGAAAACTGGCGAGTGAGTGAAGAGAATTGGGCGGCTCATACATCGAGGTCTTGAGAGCCGATTATGGCGAAGCGAGGTGAGTATAGAGCAAAGCCGGAATGAAAGGGCGAGGGAAACGGGATATCCCGAGAAAACCCGCTGATCAGCGGCATCNGGGGGGGGGGGGGAGGCTACCCCGCCAGGAATCGAACCAGAACCGGGTCGCCTTATTGAGAGGTAAGTAGTATAACCACTTCACCACCACCGCCCCCCCCAGAAATACGGGAAACCTCGCCTACGCGCTTTTGATATAGCAACATTTCTCCGTTTGGTTGATGGTAAAATAAAACACTTTATGTATCCTGTCGTAACTGACCGACAGGGGCTGTTGAATCGCCCTACGCTAGCTACTTCGGCCCCGAATATATTCACTAGTTCAAGTGTTGCAATCATGATATCTTTTAGTGAGCACTGTACTTCTGTCAAGCGTGATTCTCACATCCCATAAACAACATCCCGCGTTCTCGGTGCTCTAGCAGTGTTCACAGATAAATGTGCACTTCTGAAATCAACCCCTACTTGTATGCATATTAACGGGCACACTGACTAACATATTGCGCCCTCTAAAGTTGGCAACGTCTGAGGGAAATTTGTTGTGTGTTTTGATGTTTAATTAAAAGCGCAAGGTAAAAATTTAACACTGAAATTAATACGCTTGCTTTTAGATTTTTTTAATGCTTCAAAATATAAAAATAAGAAAAATTGTAAAATATTGACTTTTTAAATAATAACACAGTTTTACTTGTCTGGCGCATGAAGAAAGTGGCTAGGTCCATGACAATGTTAATTTTACACATGGCGGATGAATACACAATGCGTAGGTGCACCTGTTTTTCGCGAAAAGATTTCACAGGTTGTGTTCCAAAACACTTTAGTTCAAAACAACTATCGTGATTGGATCATTTGAATTGTTACGCGCTTGATCAGTTTGTCCGCGAATTGCGGACAGTCTGTGTCGGAGAAACTTAACTCTGATTGGCTTACTCATGTAACAGGCACTCTTCGCACAAAGCCAAGTGGCCAATAGCGAGAGGAAGGTAACAAGTGTGCACCTAAGATATTGAAGTCTTAGCCTCCGCTTGACTTCCTTCGCGAAAATCAGCTGGCCCTTACAATGCGTCTACAATGCGTCATTAACCCTTCACAAAGGAGAGCAACATAAACTTTGGCAAATCAGACAACTCGCGAGGATGACGACGCACGAAGCGCTGAGTACCGGTTACTTTCAATGTGCAGCACCGGTCATAAATAACCTTCATTTGAAACATGCCCACCATCGTTTACACAGGGACTGTCAGGGCTAGACTTCGGTATTGCACGGGCATAATTGCCACATTTATTTGGCTATTGGCCACGTGTCTTTGGACAAGAAAATATTTCCTTACTTGACTGAGCGAATCAGAACTAGGTTACCTCGACCGTGAACATCTGCGATACCCGGGATGCACGTGAGACCATACACTAAAGGCGAGGTAGACCGATCATTCGTCTTCTCCGCATGTACCCAGCATCGAACTACGCCAAACCACACTACTGTTAAAGTCACATGGTCAACAGTGATGAACGTGTTTGCTTATACTTTAATTTTCAAAGGAAATGTGCTTTTAGGTGGATAAAATACGGTTAGCATTATGAATTTGATCAAACTGCATTAAACATGGTTTGGAGGGAGTATATAAACATCTCGGAGAATTTTTTTTTTTTCGTCAACCGGTGTTCTAACCTCAAATCTTACTCTTGCCGTTTCTGCTAGTCGTGTTTGCAGAAAAGCAGTTCAATGCTGGACCGTGGAGTCTGGTTCTGTGCAGACAGCGAAATCGCTCTACTACATATCCACTCTACGCTTAAGACGCGTAACGATCGTTCATGGTTTCATTATGGAGAAGAAGAAAGACAGCAGTAACGAGAGATTTGTACTCACCAGCGTTGCATTGATCAGATATGCTCGACTGAAAAACAGTCATGCTTTAGATAACAGCAACTCAGCAGGGGCTCTATACTTCACATGGTAGGAAAATGTCTCACGATATGTAGACCAATTAAATCGGATAAGAAGTTTGCAAGAAATTATATTTCTTTTGAATTTTTATCTTAATTCGATCCAATTACATGTAATATAATATATAATTTTAAGGGGAATCCAACAATATGCCGATCATTTAAATCGGATAAATTGTTTGCAAGAAATGACCATACTGCCATAATGACCATACTGTAAGACCATAGAATCACGGAAGTGGATCTGAACTACAGTCGCGCCGGCCTACGAGTGGACTTTGCTCCGCCTACCCAAGTGAACGAGAGAGACAGAACGACTTGCAGAGCAGGCACTCCCTCCCACCCGCCGTGCCACTGTCGTCCTATTGTTTCCTTACCCGAGGAGAAGTGGCCCGACATTGGCAGAGCTTCCAAGTTACAGCGGCGCTGCTATAGTGATGAGATGTTTTCTCGAACAATACGTGGCCCTACTGAATATATGCTTTTCAGTCTATTAACGAGTTGACGCTGATATTTAAACAGAATACTCAACGTAAAAATAAATTATTAGAGACATGCACAGTGTAAGTCATTTACAAGCGTTCTGGTTAGACTTCACAAACTTCTGTATGCTCTAGCTGGTGTTAATTGATCGTCGTCCACCGACACAGGATACACTTTTTTACCTTCTGATCGGGTTGCACGTGGTTCAGTGATTTTGTTTCTAAATTTCTTTTTTTTCTTCTATTGTTTTTGAGTCCTCCAGGACGCGTCAAGTAACGTATATAATTTAAAGAGAAAATTGATAATGTAAAATTCACGGTTACTTACAACTTTTACGAAGCTCTAGTGAAGTTCTACTTCCAGGATATTCCTCCGCCTCATGCAAAAAAAGCTTAAGAAAGTCTAGAAAATTACACTAGAGGGACCTCGGGCCGCATTCGTGTGGATTAAGTTTAGTGACACTTCGCATAAGAACTATTAATTGGGGCCACGGTGGCTGAGCGGTTAGCCTGCTCGCCTCCCCCCGCCAAGGCGAAAGATGTTCAATCTCGGCCGGGTAACTCCCGGATTTTCGCATGTGGGAATCGTGCCGGACGATGCCACTGGTCAGTGGGTTTTCTCGGGGCCGTCCCGTTTCCCCCGGCGCTGCTCTATACTCGCCTCGCTTAACGCTCATCGGCTATCAAGACCTCGATTTTAAGAGCCGCTCAAATCTCTTCACTCATTCCAGCAAGTTTTAGTTTTATAACGCGAAATGGCGGGGTCGCGTTTTATCGTTACTGACGTGATTACTTCCGCAGCGTTCTCGTTGTATTATCTACCTGTCTCACGGAGACAATTGAATTTGGCTTGGCTTTTCCTTTTGTGCTCGAGAGTAAGTAGACCTCGCACTGGGTTTCTCAACGTCGTTCGGCGATGCTCCCCGGTGGCTCACGTCCAATACGATCTCTCACTCAGAGACGCCGTTTGTCATGGTCACGAGTAGGGCGGGTGCAGCTAATGACTCCGGGAAAGGAAAGAGGAAGACTGATCGACCCACGGTTGTCGTGGGAGGCGCTAGATCTCACCTGGCGCCAAGACGGCGTCGTCGGCTACGTCACCTCCCCCAACACCGACGAGGAGACCGATGTGGGCGGAGAAGACCTTACAATGTTATCTCGGGAACGTGATACACCGTACGTCCACACCGCATGTGACCCCTCTACCATTCCGATTCAGATTCATCTCTTTAAACGGTTGCTGAGGCCACTTAAGGCTCCCGCCTAGCTGGAGTTTATCTCGGCGTTTGAGGCCGAGAAGTGCGGGAGTGATAAGGGCGACACTGCCACGCGCGTCAAGGGAACCATCGCCGCTAAGCGCAAGGCTCTGAACTGGCGTGCAGTGTTCTCGTCGCACTGCGTGTACCTATGGTACTTTCAGCGGTGACTTATTTAATTAGTGGAAAGCCTGTAGCTCAGGCTCCAGTTTTGTATTCTCGTAAGAGGATTAAGGTGGAATTAGCAGATGAGATTTGGATGTTCCGTAAACTAGTTGGCACTACTGGTGATGTTCATGTTTTGCGTCATGTTCAGTATGTTTATATGTCTTAAATAAAGTTATTTGAATTTATTAATTTTTATTAATTACTCTTAAATAAAGTATTCACTTCCCTCCAGATCCCTTTAACACGCCTGAAAACAGGTTTGACCTTGAACGTAGTTGCAAGTCAGGACGTGCTCATCAGCGCAGCCGGATGTTCATCCGGTGATAATTTAACCTTGTTATTATGGCGCTACCGTTGCTTCAACGCCTAGAATTACTGAGCGTTGCCGCAGAGTTCACATTGCTTGCTTATAATGCGCTGTATATAAAAAGGTTTGTGACCCGAAGTAATGTCACAACGACCACGGGTCGAGCACGTCGACATAGAGGGAGGAGTTACATCTCAAGACCTGTTTTTCGGAATGTAGGAAGTTAAAAATACAGATGTTGCAAAGGATGACAATGCATTTGCCAAGCAACTTACGCAAGCTCAAGAGAGTTATGTAATTATTATCTTAGTCTACAGATTTGCTCTACAGGATACGACAGCTCATCCTGTATCTGGTATTTTGGAAGATTTGCTTCTATCGTCATGCTCACAACTCGCCTGTTGCTGGTATTTATTACTTCAGTCGAATTGGTGTGTGAGACATTATTTGCTGGAAGACGTTTGCTGTTCATAAAATATATTAATCTTATTGCTGTTGGAAGTGGACACGTTGAAATACCCCCCCCCCCTTCAACAAATTAAAAAATAACGTACTTTTTATAACAAAATTGTGTGGCATTATAAATAAATATCGACTTTATATTATATTGAAGTAAGCTCGGGGTGTGGCTGCGTCTGTGACTCGATCGTGGTCTTCACTCTGCGTCATCGGGTAACATTTTCTTTAGGACACGGGGATGAAGAGAAAGTAACGAAATTGATACACTGATTTAAAACGTAAATCGTCACATCCAGACCGTATCTTTCCTTCCGCACAAAAATCAGCGCGCTAGCACATCAGAGTTGCGAGATATGTACTACCAGTCGCCGCAGGGGCTCCCACCTGAGCCCCCACGCATGCGCAGCGCCAACACAAGGTCATGTTCGCATTGCAGTCATGCATTCGAACGAACGAGATCACGTTTATTTCAATCGGGTATTTGGTCATGAAGTTACAGTGTTGGGATGAATCACATTGCAAAAAAAATTACATCGCATTTTCCGTCCTGGTACCTGGTGTGTCGGTCTGATTTTAAAGACTTCAGCACGTAAATATGAGATATGTTTTACCAAAAATATTTCTTCCTGAATTATTTTATACCTACGTGGCAACAAATGATACTGACATTAATACAATGGAACGATAAACGAAAGTATTGATATGAGATGATTTATATTTTGTTGAAATTGACACATCCTGGTTGACTGCTACCGAAAGAATACTACAGTAGTTGAGCAAAAGGAATTGTTGAGGAGTAAAGCTTTACATATTTGATCCGAAAAAATCTTTGCATTTAAAATTTCATTTGGCACAATGCGCTGAAATAAAATGTACAAAATTGCTGCTTGGAAAAAATTTCAACAGAAATTGATCACTGTGTGCAGAATATTTTCTTCCAAATCTGAGAAAACAAATTCTCCTGTGGTCTCACTTCGTTGGCTTCATAAAATCTATAGACTAGAATAAAATTACGGTTAATTACATTCGACGTGTACCAACACTTATAATTATATCTAAATACGACTAAATGAGCACCATCTGTAAAGCTTGCAGCAGTAATTAAAATGATTTGCACCCTTGTAGAAGTAAGTAAGATCATGAGTAATAAAGTAACTTCTTGTTGATTTTTAAGAGCTCTCGGTCTTCCATCGGATATGTCTGTCTGCAACTAGATGGATATTACCAACATATTCTTCTCGCGTAAAACTAAAAATCTTGTAACAAAACAGTGACAGTACAAATGCGCAACTTTAGTTGTGCACACTGTTCAGTTTCATCTTAACGTATATACTTAAGTAAGTATGCAATTGAACAGAGAATTGGAAACATGTTTACAGGGTTTCAGTTTGCAAACAACGGGCTAATAATTTGAGGTTGCAGCAAATAATTTCATAAATAACGGACCCCTCCCCCAAATTATTTATTTTTTATTGCAGGAATGGCCACACATCAAGACGAAAACTCTAATGGCCCACGGTGTTACATTCGAAGAAAACTTCGAATTTTATTATTGCCAATGCGAATGTGCAGTTCCTTTTTATTGAAGAATCCATGCTCGTAGCCTGTTCAGTTTGCTGCTATCTGCTAGCCTAGCGAACCCCACTTTTAATAGAATACAGAGATAATTCCTTATTCTGCATTCCTTGTATTTCCAGAACCTTAACAAATTAATTAATTAATAAAATAGCACCAGTGAAATTGCCTCTGACCACACTGTTTTGTTGTATATAGAAAATAATGTTACTGTGACCATTAAATAGTTAGCAGGGTAAGGGTAAATTGTAAAACAATATCTTTTGACAAGAATTAATTTTTTGAGTATATTCGAAAGTGTGTAGTGTAAGATTCAAAATTGTTAATAATCTTAAGAATTTGAAAGGGGGGAGGGAAACAGATATGGTGATTTTACAGAGTGACCTATGAACGTTTTTCTACAGTATAGCACGTGTCAAGTTGCACTACAGTAAAGCATGTACAGTAAGTTACCGACATAGCTAATTAGCTTCTTCTCCTCTATACTTAATATTCACAGAGCATAATGTGAGGTGATCGAAAAATTACAAAGTAGGAGATGGTGTACTTAAAAATTGGATCCAGGATGAGGAGTTTTCCTTCACATATAAAATGGGATTTGGTGGAGTGGAGTATTTCCAAAGTTGAAAAACGTTCTTTTTCAAAAATGCACCGCAACTAAGGTTTGTTTTGTTTACAGAATTTAAAACATACTGTTGGCAGTTTGTTTAAAATATAATTGTAAAGTTCCAGAGATATCACACAAAACTTAGAGAACGAGACTGCCATTTTTAAAATAAGGGTCAGATACATAAAATTTGACTTTCCAAGTTACCACTTTTTTTGCCAAATGTGGTAGAACTTAAATAAAAAAAATAAAAAGTTAAAATATTTAAATTTTTTTTTGCCGTTGATGCTATTTCCCAGTACGGGGAGTATATTAGGTAACTAATAAGAGTATTTAGAGCATCAAATAAGTGCTTTAAGCATACCGAATCAAATTAAAATGTTTTTGAAGTTTTCAAAGATACAGCATGTAACACAACACACATAATCTACATTTTCAAAATAGGTTCTTAAGCCATTCAAAAGTCCTCATCCTAGTGAGGCTGCCATTGCACTGCTCGTATCCCTAATCTGTAATTTGTTTAAGTGATTAATGAGATATTGTATATAAACTTAATTTTTCAAGTAATTGGTCTATCTTTAAAAATTACGGCCAAAGTAAGCCACGAGAAAGTGAATTTAATGCTCGCAAGAAACATCGCCAATGTTACTGGCGCAGGAAGTAAATAGTAACGTATTTAATACTTACGGCGGGTACTATCACCATATATTGCTACAGTACTATTTTCAAGAAGGTTTTGAATTATGTGTTTTTTTTAGAATTACCACAGGTTTATTTTTTCTGGTTATAAAAAATAAGAGTTACTTCTTAATTGTAATGAAGTTTAAAACCTCTGCCGTTTTACTTATCTTTAAGACGAGTTACATCATACACTCATTACAACCCGAACAGTACAGTGAACAAGTTTGACTTATTTTCGATTATTTATTGTGCCGCGATGCCAACCAACAATGATTAATTAAAATCTACATTCATCTTGGAAATATTAAATAAATACACAGACTGATTAAACATTTTTTTAAGAAACTTACAGGGATAGTAAAATCAGAATATGTCGTAGAAAAACTTATGTCTAGAAATACAGGCGTCCACCATCACGATGGGTCAACATTGCGTATGCAGCGCCTGCCACACGGCAACCACTAGCTCGCAAAAGTCTTGCTAATTGCATATTTAACAGGCGCTAGTCCCTGCCATTACGCCGGGCCTATAGGATGCTCAGGGTTAATTAAGAACTTTTAAATGAATATTTGAAAAAGGTCTCTGCCCATACCCGCATATATTTCAATGGGCACAGTGACTGCCGAGCGCCCTAATTAATTCGGTAACTAGGGGAGGGAAATTGGGTCTATAACGTTTATTTAAAAGTGAAAGTATTTATCTTGCTTTCCGTTTTTTAATGCATTTTATGTTCAAGATATAGAAAATGTGAAAATATTAATTTCCCCAAAAATTTTACACTTTTACTTGACCGACGCATGAATAAAATTATTAGGCCCATGGCAATGCTAATTTTACATATGGTGGAAGAAAACATAATGTGTGCACAAGTAGATCTTCAGCAGGGCTTTTAGAAGTGATCAGTTCACCGCGAACAACGCGTACATGTTTCGCGCAGCCGTCGGTCGATGGTAACAGATGTATGGCGGTCGGTACCGGCCGGCCGAGACACAGATTACGTGCATCTGAGATTTGCGTTGCTTGCACTGCGCCCTAAACGCACGCCCGTCGGACAAACCAACGTGTGGCGCTCAACTACAACAGCGCACAAACACACGTCGTACTGCGCGGCGACAAGAAGGCGTAAGTGTCTGCGGTGTGAAACAGCGGCTGCTGTGCCGCGTTTCCACAGTTGCTCTCACGCGGTACCGTCACGAATATAGGCCCGTGCGATGCTCATTTCCAATATTGTTTGGAAACACGTTGAACATATCGATATCACCGTGTTACATCACTCCCAGCGTATTGGAAGTCGACATTTATATATAGCAACTATCGGAAATATCGGCATCGCAATTATATGTTATAGTTATACCGCTAATATCGCGTGCCATATACTGCTGGACCATATCGTAGTTGCGATATTTCAAAAATATTGTTTTCGTGATTGGCATACCGCAATACCGCACAGCCCTAATGTTCACAAATCCAATATTAACACTGTAGCGCCTGCTGTATAAGCGACCGTATCGATATTTCTGTTTTGATGGTTGCCTGTCAGCGGCCACTGCGGGACTAATTTTCTACATACTTTCTCTTGGCGAAGACTTGCATCTCGTGGCATGGTACCATGCATGAAATCTGTACTTGTTTTCGTTCCCTCAGCCATCACGTAAGTTTAGAAATTAATTTTACACTTTTTGTAAATGCACATGTTTGACTAAGTACATCAAAATTAATATTTAATAACTGTACTAAAAATATAGAAAATCAATATGTTAAGATATAACGTAAATCTACGGGCACCGGTATTTGCGAAAATATTTCAGGACTACTTTTAGCGGGGCGCGGTGGCTAAGCGGTTAGCCTGCTCGCCTTCCACCAAGGCGAATAGCGAACCGGGTTCAATCCCAGACCGGGTCACTCCTGGATTTTCGCATATGGGAATCGTGCCGGACGATGCCGCTGGTCGGTCGGTTCTCTCCGAGATCTCCCATTCCTCCCGCTCTTCCATTCCGGCGCTGCTCCATACTCACCTCAATCATCCTCATTGGCTGTTAAGTCACTCCGCTCCACATGCTGATTGGCGCAGTCAGGTAAGGAACTGTCTCCCGGCAAAGACACGTGGCCAACAACCAAAAGAAAAAAACTGCACGTATGCGATAGGACACTGGAGTCAAACTTGGCGTAAATATTTCCGCGAGAAATAGGTGGCCCTACGACGTTAGGCTTATTCAGTAACTACCTAGTTTTGTTCTGATCTTACATAGTGAGTAATCATTTATCTCTGGTTAAACTTCGTAAATATATATATTTACAATGCTTGGTACGTAAAGTTTTTTCGAATACAATCCTCATGGCCGGAGGGTTTGCAAGATTCACACTCAAATTACGAAAAATCGGCGTGCGGCTGTGTTGGAGGCACTAGATACTAGATGCTATAAGAGAGTCTCTTGGTCTTCGTACTTTAAATATTTTTACGTAACGCTCTTAGCCAGATGGCCATCCCGCGCTACGACCGCCCAATCGGCCAGGAAGAGGGATCACGCCCTCTCATCGCAGTTGTCCCAGCCATGCACCTGAAGTTACCAAATCCAAATACCCAACCTTATTAAGTACGGCCGAGAGCACCCTCCCACAATTTTCTGGGACCCTCGCCCTCAGATACCAAGCGTGTGGTCAAGCCAGTGCACTATCCAAACACCTAGTGCATCACCAGGACACAAACGGAGTGGGTTACCGCTCACCGTCCGGTCTTTCGTTGAGAGGGGGAATCTCTCCATATCTCTCCCAGCATGCGGAGTTAACCACTGCCAGCACGAGTCCAACCTCTATGTGGTCGGTACACCAGAGATAACCTCTGGTGGGGCCAACCCGATAAGCCCGGGCTACCACTTATTAGCCATGTCCCTAGTGGGTTTTCAATGTCCGACCGCTCCACCAATGACCCGCATGCCCAACAGAAGGGTGGAGTACGATCGGCTCGGGGCAGCATACGTCCTGTATTCCTCGTGGGATGCCGAAATCGGGGATGACAGCCCTCGCTCTGAATTGTGTTCACTCGTAAATCTTCCTGCTGTCATCACAGCCTCCAAGCAGTGACCACCACATCCTACCACTAGCAGTACAGTTGGATGAGCCGTTATCGGACACCGGCCATTACCATACATTGAATTTCTTCACGCAGGAAATTCCAGTCTTGGGCCCCAGCGGCCTGAATGCCAAGTGGTCCAACACCCCGCCAAGTGATCGAGCCTAGGTACCAACTATCAGCCAAGGCCATCACGGCAGATACCCTTGACCAGTTGCGAGGAGACTGGTTCCCATAGGGAGACGAGTGGCGGAGCCCAATTTGCAAAGCACAGGGGAGGCACTGGTAGCCTTGGGTCGCCAAGAGTGGAGAGAGACGCATCATCCACCATTTCTAGGGTCGATGCGGTAACCATAGCATTGTACTGACACACCACCTCAAGTGCCCGGAAACCTTCCTCTTGAGGGACTCACCAACCCGTAACCCCCTGCTTTAGGTACTGCCATAAGTCACGTAAATGCGTGTACGTGTGCAGCGAGCACCACATCGACTTTCTCACGTTCCCAAAGTCTTCTCTCCCTTGTTCCGCCAAGACGTGGGCGCAGAGTAAATAAGAATACAGATGTGAAATACGTTCTGTGTTCCGCGAACTCCAGCCACACGCCACCAGAATGGCGCCACTAGCCAGCTACCTGATCGAACGGTTTTCGCCAATCAGAGTCTGGCAACTTACTTTCCAGCCGGTAACCCAGCCAATAGGGCACTTTTCGGAGCGCACGTTGTCCTATCAGACGCAAGGCCCTTCCCGAGACCCTTCGCACGACCAATCAGAGAATGGGTACACCCACGTCAAAGGAACCGCCACGCCATTTACTCTGAGACATGGCGGTACTGAACCGTGGCTGATTACAGTCTGTTCGCGGTATCTTCACTCTTTTTGAATCAAACTTTTGGAAAATCACCCCTTGTATGACGTGTTCGGTTGATTGCATAGTATGTATCTCATGTACGACAAAGCTTTATACTTCTTTTAAGAGAAAAGTACCTTACTTTTTGTAAAATTTGGTTTTCACTTATATTCCAACTACAACTTAAATAATTTAATTTATAATTAATATTAATATAAACAGAGAGCGAATTTGTGTGTCGGAAATGCCTGGTATGAAATAATTCCTATTCAAAATAATTTTAAACTGAGTGCGCACAAATGTGGTGAGTTGTTCCCTTGGCGTAATTTTCTGTACTTTGTTTGCATGAAGCGGAGAAATTGCCTGGAAGTAGATCTCCAGCAGGGCTTCAGAAAAGTCGGTAGTGATCTAGAATGGACTGCAGACGTCCTTTCCCCGATGAGATGCTTTGCTTGTGTTTTCCCTTCGCTTTTAGATAAGTTTAGGCCGACATCAGAAATTTTAAATCCACATATTATTTTTAGATTTCTCATGAAGATATAGACGCGATAAGTCGTTCGGCGCCAAAAATTAGCGCGCTAGCATTACACCGAAGTTCTCGTCAAGCCCAAAATTAAGGGTAGTCGCCACGGACATCCCCCCTCCCCGCATCTCACGCATGCACGATGCCAACTCAAGGTCATGCTCGCATCGTATCTTCATACCCGATCGAACGAGATGACCATTTAAACCGCGTTGTTCGCGTGGGAAACAAAAATTATATTTACTGGCGAATATTTACAAACTGGTAGTGAGAGAGCGGAAGAAATACTCGAGCCTACACGCTATCAACGCTCACGGAAACCGGAGAGATAAACTTCTTCCCGAAGGAGAGAAAGGAGTGGGAGTTTTGATAAATCGACTGTCATCTCTGCAGCTCTTCCCTGAGAACGGCATTCTTCGGCGCCAGTAAAAAAAAAAATATCCCGGTTGCCTAAAAAATGGCTGAACTTGCCGTTCTGTAAACAATCGCGTGAGGTCGGAGGCCTTGCCNGCAGTCACATTTCGCAACCACGGGGAGGAAGTTATGAATTGTTCTGTCAACGTCCCCTCGTCTTCCCGGGCGGCACTATACTTTCGAATTTTTTTTCTTTCATTTTAAACTTACCGGTGCATGAAATATAGAACAGTTTTAGTCCAATTATTACCATTTCTCAATGCTATGAGCAGGAGAAGTCTTAAAAAAACGTAATAGTTTTGGAGGACGAGACACTAATAGACCTTTACAGTTATTTATTTCACGTACAGTAACTGAAACCGAGGTTATTACTCGCCACAACACAGTATCTTCTAAAAAAATTTTCAAATCGTTCAGCTTTACTGCTTCCTGCCATGTTGTTTTCCAGGAGAAACAAGAACTTTTTTTCGTACGGGAGAATGCAAAGGTAAAAACGGAAGCACCAGTGGAACGTTCTCGGCAATAAAAAATATACTAAGCAATGTCTCGTGCCTTACCGATATGCAAAACACAATCCTCTGTAC
The DNA here is from genome assembly GCA_002778355.1 of Clitarchus hookeri. Classification (NCBI taxonomy): domain Eukaryota; kingdom Metazoa; phylum Arthropoda; class Insecta; order Phasmatodea; family Phasmatidae; genus Clitarchus; species Clitarchus hookeri. The sequence goes on along the minus strand of NQII01001439.1, from coordinate 85,559 downwards.
GGGTAAGTCATCCCTTATAAATCGTGCACTTGACGGAATTTCTACAACGTACGCCAGAAATCCACAACATCAATAGGCGAGATGAGAGTTTCTGAAAGTCGTCATTTATCTGGTGCTGACTGGAAATCTAGTGGAATAAACTGGCAACAGAGCCTTCGATTAGCGAGATTCACCTCAGTTCAACGGAACTACATTTATAATAGAAAAATTTAGCCATCTCGGAAACACTACTTTTTTTTTCTGAATGTGGTACCAGTATGACTATTTTAGGTGTAATGCAAGATGTGTACACCCCGATGAGGATGAGNTTTTTTTTTCTGAATGTGGTACCAGTATGACTATTTTAGGTGTAATGCAAGATGTGTACACCCCGATGAGGATGAGAACAGGATAATCTTTGAGCTTATATATGTAGTTTGTCACCACCAACAGTGAAGGCTTGCCTGGGGGTCTGAAACTTGCCCGGATCCACAGGAAAGCAATGGCTTCGCAGCAACATAACGCAAACCAGATAAATCTTACCACAGATTTACTCTCAGGAACACTCAGTGTAGCCAGCCTCCGTAGACTATAAACCTCGTGCAAAAACTACTAGGAAGAAATATTATTAAAAAAATACCACTAGCTACTGACCAATAAATACACACACAGATTTGAGATAAATATATTGGATTTCATTTAAAACGACGAGTCTTGATCCGTACACCATGTAATAAAATACGATCTGTGCAAATGCTTTGCGGTAATTCATAACTAATTTCCAAATTAGTTCTGCTTTCTGTGGCCGTAACAATGAGTGCAGCCTCCTCGTACACATATCTTATTCAAAATTAAAAGAATAATCGAGTTCTTTAAAATTCCTAAAATTCTTGCGAAAATATTTAAATTAAATCAATGAACTGTGTTTCTCAGACCAACTCAATCTGGAGAAAAAATTATATCTTGTCAAGGCTTTGAAGGCAAATGAGCTGGGCAACTTACATATCGGGATCCAATATGGCGTAAACGCAAGCTAAAATTAATTAAAAAAATTTTGTTTTATGTAATTTTATTAACGACGTCTATGCGTTGAAATTCGAAATACTTAACTGTAAAATTTTGATTGCAATAACATCTCTTAGTATATTCCTAGGCTGTTTCCGCTGGTAATTGCCCTTAATATTCCCTCACAAGGCTCTCAGGTCTGAGGCAGGCTAGGCTATTACATACAATATATACCCTACCAGGCGCAATATATCGGTAGCTAAACCTTGAATTTAATTGTTAAATCGCGTAGGTAGCGCGTGCAGACTATTGTCTTCCTCTTCTGTTCCGCACGTCTTCGCCACGGTACACAACTCGGCCAATTCAATCAAAAAATTAAAATTTCCTACCAGGCCGATGACCCGCTAAGTTCTCGACCTGCCTGGTGGAAACAAGGTGGCTAAAAACGTCTTAAATAGCGCACTTAAACGACGCCTTCGAACGTCAAGCCAATCACGAGATGGCTACACCGTATCTCGCACATTACGTCGTACGTTATCAAACCAACAAAACAACGAACACCCTGTGTAAATAGAGCCATACACAAATACCTTTGAGTTAGAAAATCAGAAAAACTTAAAAACATAACTAAATTTGAATACACTCTAAATCTGAATCAGTGAAAATTGAACCAAATCGGTGAAAACAGTGAAAATTTAGCTACTGATAACCAGTTACGAACTATGTAACAACGTAGTATGTCAATGTGAGAGTATGCTGGGTTCTGGGGACGTATCTCAAATAATGACTCGTGATTCGGTAGAGCACAACAGTATCTGATGAGGTTTCATTACATGAAGATTATATAGTTGCCATTTAAATGCCTATTGATCGGGGGAGCTTTAAATTGAATACCAAGATGATTATTACGGAAATTACACTATGATCCACGCCATTTTATTTAAACCTAACAGGAAAGTCATCACCTTGTTGCAGCCGGAGGCTGATTCTGCGAGACGGTTAACGCCGGCCGGACACACCCATCTTCCTGGTCTGCTTCTATGGTTGGGTCGCCCAAAGGACTAAAGACGAAAGACGACAGACGACAGCCGCTGGTCTAAAGACGCCGGTCGAAAGACGACATTTCGGGTGTTACGCCGGTCTATATCAAGCGCGTGGTTCTGCGGCCCCGCTCAGTGACCGGTGGATGGGGATTTCTGCAACTGTCTTCTTTCGCAAGGATCGACGACCAAATGGTGGCGTTGCAATCCCGCTCGTTTCCAGGTTTAATGTTTGAAGGTGTGATCAGGCAAACCGTTCAGCTAAGGCCTGATAACACCATAACACAGTGCATGATGCGTAATTAATACGGTGGCTGGATTTCACTGAATTATTTGCGATTCCCACTGAACGTCGAGAATTCCACTGCCATAAGTCACTTTTTCCCAGTTAATTTCATTGATTCGTCAGTCGGCAAGCAGCACATCAACCCACTTTCAGTGAATGTTATTTCACTTATTGATATCACTGATTCGGGTTGAGAGTGTACACTTTCAGGGGTAAATTAAAATATAACCGTCACAAACAAACAACAAATAAATAAATAAATGGTATGTTATCACATACAATGCAAAAATAAATTGACATNTGACACAGTGCATGATGCGTAATTAATACGATGGCTGGATTTCACTGAATTATTTGCGATTCCCACTGAAAGTCGAGAATTCCACTGCCATAAGTCACTTTTTCCCAGTTGATTTCATTGATTCGTCAGTCGGCAAGCAGCACATCAACCCACTTTCAGTGAATGTTATTTCACTTATTGATATCANAATTTCATTGATTCGTCAGTCGGCAAGCAGCACATCAACCCACTTTCAGTGAATGTTATTTCACTTATTGATATCACTGATTCGGGTTGAGAGTGTACACTTTCAGGGGTAAATTAAAATATAACCGTCACAAACAAACAACAAATAAATAAATAAATGGTATGTTATCACATACAATGCAAAAATAAATTGACATAGCTGTGACAGGTAAAATTAGCCGTTGGTTGAGGGGTTACATAGGTTTAGACTGTACGTCTCCTGCTACTNTGACATAGCTGTGACAGGTAAAATTAGCCGTTGGTTGAGGGGTTACATAGGTTTAGACTGTACGTCTCCTGCTACTCGAGCAAGAAACGTACACGTAACCACGTTACTTTGTACGTTTCCTTATCAAGAACAATCTAAATCTAAAATAGTCCCGACGTACTTACTATACATTCACATTCAGAGAAAACAAAATTTCCGCTTGAAGCCAGTGACGACTTGACATCTGCGGTGGCTGAATATTCACAAGTATAAACGTAGTTCCGTNTAAATTTCCGCTTGAAGCCAGTGACGACTTGACATCTGCGGTGGCTGAATATTCACAAGTATAAACGTAGTTCCGTTGAATGAAGAAAGATATCGCCCCTAGCGCAAGGCTCTGAACAGACATTCAGTGCTCTCGTCGTGCTGCGTGTACCTACGGGACTTTCAGCGGTGACCCTATTATGTTATTGATGGAAAGTCCGTAGGAAGGTTCAATGCAGAGCCCTTGAATAGTCTTCTATGTATCTGACTTTTATAGTTTGAGATTCAGTCAGGGCCGGACTTAGAGACCCAGGGTCCATAGGCAATTACGGAGACCGGGTTCCCTTTTTGGTAATTTAACAAAATAACATTTTTTTTTAAATTTATTTGGCTACTGTAATAATAAATATCGCTCTTTTGTCCTGTGTCCTCTATTAATTTGATTACTTTTGTACTTTTCTATTTGATTTTCTTGATAAATAAAAAAAAACTGTT
>NQII01001439.1:63636-80473 GCA_002778355.1 Clitarchus hookeri | reverse complement strand
ATGTACTTACTGCTCTTAGTTTCTAGTGACGTCAGAGTGTTTGCGAGTTTGTTTAGTTTCAGGTTTAAAAACAGATGCAAGGAAACTAGGTTTTTTTTCCCGTAATGTATTTCACTGTGTATAACAGGGAAATAAAACAAAGTTTAAATACTTTGTACCGTAGTGGTATTTAAAAACTAATCTAAAAATTAACACTCATTAACTGGAACTACTCACCTACTAAACTTTTACACGTATTTCGTAAATATAGATTTTATACGAATGTGACTAACGCGCCTCCCTAGTTTCAAGTCGTGTTAGAACGCTAGCAATTTTGTTTTATTTTCGGTTTATAAAACGAGGCTACGAAACAAAAAAATAGTTTAATTTTCGTTGTGTGCGTATTTCACTGTGTATAGAGAAGATTTTGTTCTGTAGGGGAATTCGATAAAATAATCTAAGAATTTGCACTCCACGAGTGGTTCACTACTCACCTACTACTATTTTAAAATAAGTAGTATTGTGAAGATTGAGTTTTATACGCTTCAAGTATCATCGGAATTGTCACTGTCTTAAAATTGAAGCCATAAGAATACGAATAGCTTCCGTATTGTGCATTTACGGAGCTCATTTCTGTTATTCGACATAACGGAGTGCCGTTCCGTAAATAACACTACGTCCCCGTAAAGTAAAATTTTCCGTAAATCTACAGGAATTTGTAACAGTGCGGCGGTATGCCGTGGCAATCATTGCAGTCCCGCGGTTATTGCTTCCCGGTGCACCAGTGTTACGATGCCAGCTTAGTGCATATCAGTTTAGCATACGCGTTAATTACCTGCCGCCCTGAGTTGCCGCGCGTTGAAATGCCCCATGCAAATCGGATGTATTTCCACAAACAGAAGCGAACACGATAAATCTCTTAATACAACTCCGCGCTCCGCCGCCTCCGCAAATACGTAATCAGCAACGAGGACCTGAAATTGGTGTGAGCATATTTAGTCATTTACGTAAATGAGAACTTCATCGTACTCCCGTTTTACAGTTAATAGCTAAAGAACATAGACACTGTTAATTACATTGACTCTTGTTGTTGTATGCAGATATTTATGAAATACTTTGTTAAATTATGTATTTTAATTTAAATTAAAAATGATTTAACGGTCGTCATATTAAATCACCGGGGGAAAAAATGTTTNTTAAATTATGTATTTTAATTTAAATTAAAAATGATTTAACGGTCGTCATATTAAATCACCGGGGGAAAAAATGTTTAAACTCTGATTTCTTATGCACATGCCAATAAATTTGTTTACTCTATACGCTTTAACTTGTGCAGAAAATAAANGTTTAAACTCTGATTTCTTATGCACATGCCAATAAATTTGTTTACTCTATACGCTTTAACTTGTGCAGAAAATAAAAAAGGGGTATTTTATTTTAACGTTTTATAATACTGAGCAGCTCAAAATAAAATTTTTAGTTTATCTTGCAGCAAAATTAACTGCAAACATGAAGATATGTGCTAACGCGATTAAAAAATACAAAGTCCCTTCTGCAGAAAATTTACCTTACTTTAAAAAATTGTAGTGATTAATACAGAAAAGGAGAACTATTTTTTACTTGGCGTTTTAGGCTATTAAAATTTACACTGGAAACTATACCGGTTGAGAAATTAATTGTGCCGCAGCACAAGTTATGTGAGGAACAGTAAGCCCAAAAATCATTTTATAAACCTCGTCCGAGCTGCTTGCACTGCTAGCAATTTCTGTATACTCACGGAAACTTGTGCGGAAACGTGCAGTTAACGTACGGAAACACGATCCGTAGCGACGAAAGGTGGAGCTGTGCTCCTTAAACACATAATACGGAAAGTGTCCGTATTTCCTATAGCTTCGGGTTTCGGGGACGAACAAAGTCGAGTCTTCACGAAGTTTTATTCGCCATTATAACCAGAAAACTATAGTTTCTGCGGCAGTTAGGTTACCAACGCCACAAAACACTCCGACATCACTAGAAACAGTTTATATATATAATATCTATAGATAACGTACTTTTGCTCTAGTGCGTAAAGTTAATATATTAACATTGCCATGCTAAATAATTAAGTACATATAAAAGCCAACAAGCTTAGTTTCACTCTTGTAAATTTTTATACGCGTTAATTTTTCAAAAATATACATTTAGTTTTACTTCGGATTATGTTTTCACGACACTGTGGGATTGTGAAGGGAGAAAGATTGGCGGGTGGATAAGCTAATGCACCGACAAATGCTTCGAAAACAACGTCCTTAAAGTAATAATTTTCCTGCAAGAAGCTTTATATGTTCACGTATTTTAAGAATTAGATGCAGTTCACTAAATATAATCGAGATAAAATTCGGCAAAATTACACAGTACAAAAAAAAAATGTGTCGTTTGCTTCATTTTTGCAAGTATGTAACTGAGTTTTCTCACCCGAGCAACTAACAAATACTGTACGTTTAACGCCAAGCAATGTACGAGATAATGAACTGGAAATGCTGGATGAAAATGACGTACAGGCTTGACGGTGTGTATGAAAGTCGTTTAGGTTACGAATTTCTGTTTGCCCAAAATTCCTGAATGAATAAAATCATTGTCGGGAATGTGGGAGGGGGTAGTGAATAATATGGGGTTTAGTCCTCGCGCCAATTGTGCAAACGACGATGCGGGATGTGCACGGTTATGGAAGCCAGTTTTGGGACGGCACCGCTGATTGGCCGGCACAAAAAATCCCGACACGCACAGAGGCACATAAATGTACCCCCTCGGACGCGATCGCAGTTAGAGTCTTTTATTTTATTTCTCTCTCTATCTGGCGGATGGAGCGGGGATAGAAGTGGGAAGAGGACTGATGCCCGGACAACGTGGATATACGAGATTTACATCCCGCATCCCGCTGATGGACCCGTCGCAGCTATTCGCTTCCTGTGCCCAGCCCCCCAGCCCCCGCAACATATCACACTCGTAGGAACATTGTCCACGGTCGTGTATGCTGGGGGGAAGTTTCGATCCTGTTTCCGCGGACTCTAGCGACGCCCGATTGAACCGGAGCATTCAACTATGAAGTTCAAAATTCCGAGTCTGCAGCTTGGACCAGACACCACCCGTGATGCGATTTCACTTTCTCGACATCGTCCAGTCGATTCCATTCGCACTTGTTACTAACAAGCCGCTTGAATTCCGCATCTAAGGAAGAGATGGAATTTCTCTTAATAAAAATACAGGTTTGTCTGTATGCTCGTACGTTTGGTAGGCAGATAGGTAGCTTGGGCCTAACGTATAGTCAACAGCGAGGTCATTAGAGTTGGAGCAAAATGCTCATGGTAGCAGGAGCGTGGAATGAATCTGCCCTGGTCTGCAGTAAGATACCACCCCAGTATTTGTTTGGAGAGATTTCGGGAATCTGTGGGAAACCGAGCTCAGGACGGCCGGACAGGGATTCGAACCCAGGTCTTCCCTTATGCGAGTACAAACGCTCCTTGTCTATCTTTGGGTTTCCCAGGATAATTTGATAACTCTAAGACTGAAATGTTATATTTTTTGTTAAGGCCATGAAACTACTTGTAAATTTAGCATCAAGGCTGTTCCACAAGGAAACTAACTTAATCTAAGTGTTTTTCAAACTAGTTGCTGGTATACAAGCCACATACAAATATATCTTAAACGAATTGTTTAGAATGAAGTAAAATATTTTACCATTTTTCTTGGAAACGAGGTATGGTTTAAACGTGTATACTAGGCAAGACGAAGGAAGGCCTAGGTGATGGTAATACCAAACCACGGGTTCCTTGTGCAGCGAAGATATTTTGCACCAAATTTAGACGATCTACCTGGTAATGTTTTGATGTCACATTTAAAGTATAAAAAGTTAAGTTTCATTAAAAAATTAAATATTTAAAGTTAAACATTTTTTGTAAGAACAGTTAGCAGACAGTTTCATAAGACAACATTTTATAGTAATAGGAGTTGTTTTATTCGCACAGAAAATATTAAAGCTAACGTTGAGATGAAAACTTGCTTACATCATTTGTGAACGTTCCGAGAATTCTATATATTTGTGATCCCATTTTATTTCTGTGAACCTATTTCAAACAGTCACATTTAAAAAATAAAATTATGTCGTATTGCATCGCCGGCCAGGCAAGTGTAAGGCAATGGGGGGAATCGTCACATGCATAATATGGATAATTTGAAAATAACAAATTTCCCGGTGGAACCGGCTCTTGCTTCACAAAGTCTCCCCTCCAGGTGACCTATAAAAAGGTTATACCTGCAGCACTACTTCCTTACGTACGTTAACTCCCGCAAACATGATGTATATCGGCTCTACTTTCATTCACAAGTACCACCGGGAACTTTACATATTTCGTCCCGCCAAGCTGGGTCCGAAATAAAGCTAAAGTTACACAAATCAACTTTACATTTATTCCTATCGCATCCCACGCTATACCTTCTTTCACGTTTCAAAATATACTAAGCATGGCAGCATCCCCATTAGCGATCTTTACGCGACCTAGTGCTCTCAAGCGCAGACGGGACTCCGATATGGGAAATGGCCGGTAGACGATATCATTTCCCGCCTTCTCACCCCCCCCCTTTCTGGTTACAAATGGGAAAGTATAGACCACACTGCAGGCTCTCGGTTCAGTCACATTCTGAGAGGTCGGTAGGAATTGGTGATGACCGGCATTTTAAAATGACACACACACACATATATGCATACACTCGCTGACATGTTAAAAGTAATGGGGCAGCGGTATGTAAAGATAATTTTCTGTGGCGCCACCGTACCGTTAAGCCTTGGGAGTGCTCAGTACTGCATCAGTTGTGTTTTGCATCGCGTGAGTGAGTGTGTTCTTATTAGGGCATTGCATTGCAGCCCTTCATGGACTTCACGTGTCCTCACAAGAATGGGACATCCCAGGAGAATAATGCACCGTGTCATCGGCCCCAGTTGTCCAGAATTGGTCCGAGTAGCATTATGGCCAGTTTAGACTGCTGTAGCCACCTCGTTTGCCTGATATGAACCCGATAGAACATTTATGGGACGTGGTAGGGAGTTACATTCGCACCCAAGATCCTGCAGCTTCAAATAGCAGAGAGCTGTGGGTTTCTTTCCAGTGGTATGGGGCAACCTCTCTCTACAGTTGTTCCGTCCACTTGTGGTATAGATGTCACCACAAGTGTCCCATGACTTTGGGCAAGTCAGTATTTGGTGTGTGTGTGTGTGTGTGTGTATTCTTGCATTCAAACAAAGCAGACAAAGCAGTACCTACCCAGCAGTACAGTGGTCGCTGTGAGGAAAGACAGCATTGAAGCAAAGTAGACATTCAAGCTAATGTATGTTCACTGCATCATCACACTTTTGAGAATAGAAACTTTGAAAAATCACCCCACTTATGGTGGCTTTGGTTGTTTCCTCAAAGAGTTATGTATGGCAAGTGTTTTGTACTTCTGTTCTCAAAATCATATTTTTTTTGGTTAAATTGTGCTTTTACTGTTAGTTCCTTTATAGCCGATATTTAATTTATGATTAATAAGAATAAAAACATACTACATAGGAGTAGAGGTAAGGTTTCGTTCAAAAATGATTAAATTGAGTGCGTACAAATGCGGTGCGCTGTCCTTCAGGTGTAATTTTCTGGACCTTGTTAAGCTGTGGCTGCACGAGGTCGACGAATAGCCTGAAAGCAGAACTTAAGCCGGGCTTCAGGACAGCTATAAGTAACCATGAACGAACTGCATATATACGTATCTCTCCTGCCTTTTTTCATAACTCCGGATCTCGGTTCCGCATATTTATCTCAGTTTTCGTTAAGAATGTCTGTGAATATACGGAACTTCTTAAAAGCGCATTAACTTCCTGTGATCTCAAAGAAGTGCCTTCTAAGAAAGAAAGTGTTGTGTTGTTGTAGAAATGCCTGACGACGCTGGACCTGACATCGCTGGGCGTGGGATCGTGCGTGGGCACGGGAATGTACCTCGTGGCGGGAATGGTGGCGAGGAACGTCGCTGGACCTGGAGTAGTCATCTCCTTCATTATCGCCGCCGTCGCATCCATATTCTCAGGTCAGAGTTCTCACATCTCCTACTAGTCTCTAACCCCCCCTTCCCCCTTACACCTGATACAGAACATGCTTCAAATACATATTTCTCCTGTGACATCGTATATCAATGCATCAATAAGTTTTCATCTCTATTATGTAGCGCAGTGATTCCCAAAGTTCTAGGAGCCGCGACCCATTAAAAAAAAATGCCAAAGTTCAGGACCCACTTTAATGCCTTATGCGAGAAACGTACCGTTTCGCTGTTCCATCATGTTCACATTGTATTTCTTACGTAGCATAAGGAACTGAAGGGTAGTATAATTAATAAAATAGTTTAAAAAGCTGAAGTATTAAATAACAATTTTAATGAAAAATATACCTTATCAAACAGCATTACACAATGTGTTATATTACCAGTTTAGTTAAAAATCTTTTGATTGTAAGAAATCAGATTTTTCAATGCGAAGGATGCATTTGTTTCCTATTTATTCCCATTTAAACTTTAATGTCCGTTTCAATTCTTGTCACTGCGTACTCTGCGTAGTATTTTACGTCTGACTGACGGTTGCATTGCGTGCGTGTAGGTTCTAAATTATAACATTTATAACTCATGCATATGTTTATGAATGAAATTATATTTTTCGGGGGCCCACCAAATTTTATTCTACGACCCACCAGTGGGTCGCGACCCACACTTCGGGAAATACTGCTGTAGCGATATCACCACATGTAACTGAATTTCAAATTTGATCAGGCTTCCATTGTCTAGAGAAACTACGGAAAAAACCAGGTAAAACAAACACACAAAAATGCTTACAAAAAATTTATGTACCTATTTAATCACTTCTTAGTGTGTTTGTTAATCACCCATATAGAGAGTTCTTTTTTATGGTTCCTTCTCTCTGAAGTAACATTAGGCAATGGAAGTCTGATCAAACTTAGAATTCAGGTCTACCACCTATGTTCTGTGGTGGGAGATAAAGTATAAGTTTTGGCCACAATAATGAATAAGAAGTAATTCACCACTCGTTTGTCAGAGAGCCAACCAGTAGTCTACAGAAAAGGTGCAGTGTTCTTCGTAGTTTTAACCACCTTAACAGTGGTAAGCAGAAACAGATACGTACACAATTGGGGTTCAATAGGTAGATGCATGTGACTAGATTTCTAGCTTTTCCTAACCCTCTCACCTCCCATCTTTTAACAACGATTTCCGATGTTGGAAACATGACATTTTGCTACGTGTGCTGGACTTTACGCTACAGCACGCTTATTCCTTTAGCACATTCAATGAGCTGTAGGCTTTGTGTTTGGCTATAGCAAAATCGTAAATGGAAATGTTTATGCTATGTAAAAAGAAATTGCTGAAAATAAGGAAATCCTTGAAAATTTTTAATTTGTGGCCGGCCCTGAATTTTTGTATGATACTCTTTGCTAAGCATGCTTAAAATTTAATTAAGACAATACCTTTCAGTCGTATTTGTTAAATTTTATATAAGTAGTTTTGTTTATTTTATTTGTACATTTAAAAAACTGTACAATTATTTACTTTTGACATGTAATTTTTCCAAAATTCAGCAAAAATAATGCGATGTAAGAAAATTCTTGCCGAGGATAATATTTATAGAAACTGTCTACGTGTTAAACAGTACGTGGTACAAATATAAAATGCAAAAAGTAACATTTTTATATGGGCAACACATTTAAATGCCAGGAAATGTGTAGACACCTCAAAATTAAAATAAAATAATACACCGAGATATTCCGAGTTTTAGACACCATACTTGCCAAAACTGCAGGGAATAATAACCAGCATCTGACGCACGACCTAGCCCACAACAGTGACCTTTCACAACGCAGTCGGCAGAGAAGCTTATCAGCTCGGGCGAGCCCATGTTGACCGTCAGTACGCCCCGTTTGACGCCCCGTAATTAATGGATCTCGATTTACAGTCCCCGCCGCCCACACTGATTTGGTGATTTTACTTCCGACACATTTTACCCGCCACGTAAATGTCAAACGAAAAAAAAAAAAAAAAAAAAAAGCCTGCTATTAAATAGTACAGCGAAAGGGTCACTATCAAANGAGAATTCAATTTGCAGTGACCTTTAAAGGGGTTGTTTGCTGGCAGATGCCACGTATTGTCGCTCACGCATTGCTACTCATTTATCCAGAATGTCTTGTTTTTAAAAATAATTCCGTCAATATTTTTATTTAGCCTATATTATGTTACATTTACAAACTCAGTGTATTTTAAGGTAAATAAAAACAGTTACTCGTATGTTACAAAAGTACTCCATTATATCTGATAACAAGAGTTACTAATATATAATGAGTACTTTCCTCAACATGGGTGCAATTATTATTTATATAATTTTCTTAAAAGCTGAATTAGTAGGTAGCATTTGTCTCGTTGAAAGCAATATCATTACACGTGAAACCAGGAACACATGCGGCAGTTGCGAGACAATTACCAATACACACGTGCCTTAAGTAGGCTCGAACCCAGAAAATATCTCGGCATAAGCTAGTGAGCAATCAACGGCATTACGGAAGTCGGATTTGAGGCACCATCTTCGAATTTAATAAGTTCAATGTTTCGAATGATCGTGTTTATTAGCCAGAATATTTATATGGCCGCCACCTAGAAAATAAGTGACTGAGCTATTTAAAACATGTAAGTTTACATGGCTTACCGTAGCGCTTTCGGTGAAAAATTGAAAACCGGTTTATGTCCCTGAGATATGGCATAAAACCTGCGACGATATTTATAATGAAGTATAAAAAGTTACGTATTAACACATTCCATAATTGTATATGGCCAGCATACACAGTTAACATAAAATATATTAAATAGTTTCGTATACATGGCACACTAAGCAAAGTATTATTATAGCTGCCATTATAAAATAAGTGCCTCACACAAAAAAAAAACAGTTATATGGCTTACCACAGTACAACCTCTTCGCCAAATTTGGTAAGCATGGGTTGATGGTTTCCCGAGATGACAATAAAAACTTTATTTATCCATGTGGCAGTATCTTACAAAATGGCCGACAAAATGGTTGTGTGATGACATGTATGACGCTTGTAATAAATGCTATCAGTATAAAACATTTGGCCGAAATTGGTTAAATGGTATAGTAGATACACAAAATATACATAAAATATTTTATCGCTGCCATTTAGAAAATAAGTATCTTATCAAATTCAGTAACTTACGCTTACGTGGACTGTCATAGTCTAATGCAAAATCTAAATTTTTACATTTGGTGTTATATCCTAAAATGGCGGACTAACAATATCCATTAAAAAAATATTCTCTTACGCGATGCTCTGCCAGTATAGAAAATTTGGTTTAAATCACTTAAATGGCTCCCGATATATGAAATCACCTTATATATTAAAACATCAGCAATTTTGAAAGTAAGTGCCCGGCGTGGTCGAAAACTAGAAGTCAGGTGTCCTTACAAAGTACTACCTTTGTACCGTTTGGAGAAATTGGGTTTACGCATTCAAAAATTGAAAGGAGTTTCAGATGAGGTGGNGGGGCACACACATACACTGCGACAGACACACGCACGCACAGCGACAGACACATACAGATGGGAAAGGTATCTCTTAAGCCTTTCTTTCCTATATATAGTAGCATAATACATTTTTTATACAACTAGATATTAACCCTTTAAGTCTAAACCTAGTTTATGGCTCCAAGAGTTTCAAGTATGGCATTTTTCAGTCTATTTTTTGGAGGAAAGAAAGGTTATGAAATAACTTTCTCACATGTGTGAGTGGGCGCGTGTGTGGTTCCCTTATGTTCTTGAACGCATTAACACAATTTGGCCAAACTCTGTGTGTATATATATAAATATATGTATAAATATATATATAAATATATATCAATATATATATAAATAAATAAATAAATAAAAATATAATCAGTACTTAGTAATGACACCTGACTTAGTGTTTGACCACGTAAAGCACTATTTTAAATTGCGGCTATTTTAATACTTAGGGTGATTTCATATATCAGGCACCATTCAACTGATTTAAACAAAATTTTGTATGCTGACAGAGTATCATGAAAGCGTTAAATTTTGAAATTGATAATTTTTGTTGTTCCGACATTTTGTAAGATATCACCAAATGAAAAAAATTAAGCATTTACATTATATCTCTAAAACTATCAAAGCAATTCTCATCCAATTTGGCATGAAAGTATTACTATGACAGGCAACGTAAAAGTAAGTGATTAAAATTGATTATGTACACGTTTTCAAAATGATGGCCATACAAATATCTTAAAGTTATTTAATTTATCGACTGTACCATTTAATCAATTTCGACCAAATTTTGTAAGCTGAACGTATATGTCGCAGGGACATGATAAAACCGGAGATTTGATCAATTCCTTAAGGTAGATGATCAATTCACGGAAGATATTTAAATGAAAACTCTGAGGGGTGATTTCCCTAAAGAAAACAAGTGATTTGATCGAGTCGNAAGTGATTTGATCAAGTCGCTTAACTGTTTTAGTGAAAAGATGTTATACTTGAAGCTGGTAGCCTCATTACCTATAACAAATTGCCGGCGAGCCTTGAAATGACCATAACACAAGTAGTGAACCTTCCTGCTGGCGCTGGGGCTCGGCCACGGTGCGTAATTTATGGCTGCGCTTTGGGCGAGTCCTGACTTCTTTATTTCATCTTTTCACCAAAACAGTTGAGGGACTTGATCAAATCACTGACTTTCTTTATGGGAATCACCCCACAGAGTTGACATTTTAACATCTTCCGTGAATTCATCATCTACCTTAGTGAANGACTTTCTTTATGGGAATCACCCCACAGAGTTGACATTTTAACATCTTCCGTGAATTCATCATCTACCTTAGTGAATTGATCAAATCTCCGGTTTTATCATCTCCCTGCGACATATATATTACAAGCATAATATATATGCCAACACATATCTCGGGAAACAGTCAACCCATTCTTGCCAAATTTGGCGTTTAAGCTGTACCGTGAAAGGCTATATAATTATAGCCCATGTATTTTGTAAGAGTGACGCACACTTGTTTCCAGAATGGCAGCTATAATAACATTGTGCACTATAAACACGAAACGATTATGTAATATTTTTTTAAGTGAACCTTGTATACTGGCAGTATACAGTCATTAAATGTGCTAATACACTTCTTTGTCCTCCATTTACAAAGATAGTCACATGGACAAATATGGAGCTTTTATGCCATACTTCAGNGCTAATACACTTCTTTGTCCTCCATTTACAAAGATAGTCACATGGACAAATATGGAGCTTTTATGCCATACTTCAGAACCAATCAACCGTTTTCCACCACATTCTTAACGAAAGTAGCACTACGGTAGTCCGAGTAAAATTACACGTGCTAAGTGGCTCACTGACTTTTTTTTAATGACGGCACTACATATTTAATGTTGATAAACCATACCTTTCGAAACATCAGACAGATCAATTTCGAAGTTGATGGTCCGAGTCACACCTCCGTAATGCCGTTGTCTGGGTTAGTGCCTCGAGTAAGGCTCTTTTGTATTTGTACCACTACCGTTACACATGTTTCTAGATTCATGTCCAATGATATTGCTTTCAACGAGACAAGTCCTACCTACAAACTCAGGTTTTAAGAACTTGTTTAAAAGTTAACTGAACCCATGTTGAGGAAAGGAGGAACCATAAGTTATATCAGTAACTTGTTTCCTTTCTTTTTGTTTTTTTCTGTGGAACCGGCAAATACTACAAAAATTAAAATTAAATTTAATGCCTTATTAAAATATTAATATTGAAGTTCCCAGTTTGTGTTAATAGTATTGTGTCGTGGCTTAAAAAGAGCAACAGACGGGGCAAGCGTAATCTTAAACAAAGAGAAAAACAAAGAACGCCCTTCTGGTCGGTCCACAACTGAGCGGGGAGCAATAAAGAATGTAAGCGGAACAACGAACGCGAAAGTACCGGTATAAATAAAAGGCATTATGCAAATTGCAATTAAAACAGTACTCTGCAACTTCGGGATTGGTGCGCACCGTTATCAAAACATAAAATTAATAATCGAAAAGAAAAGACAGGAAAAACTTAAGGAAAATGGTGCCTTTTATAGCTGTGCGTACCAGCCGGCTGTCTGGTACCATTTTGCATTAAACATACTAGTCTGCTCAGACATAACAAGAAAATTGCAANGCTAATACACTTCTTTGTCCTCCATTTACAAAGATAGTCACATGGACAAATATGGAGCTTTTATGCCATACTTCAGGAACCAATCAACCGTTTTCCACCACATTCTTAACGAAAGTAGCACTACGGTAGTCCGAGTAAAATTACACGTGCTAAGTGGCTCACTGACTTTTTTTTTAATGACGGCACTACATATTTAATGTTGATAAACCATACCTTTCGAAACATCAGACAGATCAATTTCGAAGTTGATGGTCCGAGTCACACCTCCGTAATGCCGTTGTCTGGGTTAGTGCCTCGAGTAAGGCTCTTTTGTATTTGTACCACTACCGTTACACATGTTTCTAGGTTCATGTCTAATGATATTGCTTTCAACGAGACAAGTCCTACCTACAAACTCAGGTTTTAAGAACTTGTTTAAAAGTTAACTGAACCCATGTTGAGGAAAGGAGGAACCATAAGTTATAACCAGTAACTTGTTTCCTTTCTTTTTGTTTTTTTCTGTGGAACCGGCAAATACTACAAAAATTAAAATTAAATTTAACGCCTTATTAAAATATTAATATTGAAGTTCCCAGTTTGTGTTAATAGTATTGTGTCGTGGCTTAAAAAGAGCAACAGACGGGGCAAGCGTAATATTAAACAAAGAGAAAAACAAAGAACGCCCTTCTGGTCGGTCCACAACTGAGCGAGGAGCAATGAAGAATGTAAGCGGAACAACGAACGCGAAAGTACCGGTGTAAATAAAAGGCATTATGCAAATTGCAATTAAAACAGTACTCTGCAACTTCGGGCTTGGTGCGCACCGTTATCGAAACATAAAATTAATAATCGAAAAAAGAAAAGACAGGAAAAACTTAAGGAAAATGGTGCCTTTTATAGCTGAGCGTACCAGCCGGCTGTCTGGTACCATTTTGCATTAAACATACTAGTCTGCTCAGACATAACAAGAAAATTGCAANAGCGTACCAGCCGGCTGTCTGGTACCATTTTGCATTAAACATACTAGTCTGCTCAGACATAACAAGAAAATTGCAAATTACTGGCAGAATTAGAATTACAACACACCGTGCAAGACACGGTAGTTAAATTTATCAAGAACATAAGGTAAAATCCGATAAAAAATATCTGCTTAAAAAGTAATATTAAAATACCGGACTGCATACCTTATGCACGGTGCTGTGGGAAACCTTAAAACACACATGTCAACCAGGAAAATAAGAAGTAGCAATAGTGGCGACCTCGCAGTAGTGCCCTCCAAGTGCTAGGCCCAGGTGTATATATACCAATATTCACCTCTTCCAGCGCGACGCACATCCCCCTGAAACGCGCGGCGCAAGATTCATGAGCAGCAAAAGGGGCGAAGACAACTTAGTGGAACAGCCTCGCAATCAATTGAGGCCTACCTCAGTCTTTTTCCGCGGAGCATGCAGCACGAGGCGGCGGCCGGGGCGGTAAATGGGGCCCAAGATTACACTCAGTGACAAAATAATTTTGCATCTTCCTAGCTCTGCGCTCGGCACAGTTCAGTTCAAGCAAGTTAAAATACGAACAGAGTAACGTGCGTACGCCACGCTACAAGCTGACAGAGCACTTGTTTAGTAAGCACAGGTAACGAATTCTGTGTGTTGTGTTCCGCTACGGTAAAAAAAACAATTCATAAACAAAAAAAAAAAAAAAAAAACAAGGATTTTAATAACCTAACATAATACTCTGTTGCTGCTACACTCAAACACGATTACGTAACTGTCCATTGCTAGCAACAGAATATTCTTTCATGTTATTACAATTCTGATGGCTGTGGGAAGAATTCAAATATTGTCGAAGATGTTCTGTTGGGGGTACTATCTGTTTTATATTAGGAACGTAATGCTCTTCTGTAGCAATCATATTTACGGTATTAGGTACAATATCAGACAAACAATATAAACAATTATGTTGGTATTACAATGTATATTAACAACATTTAAATGATACCTAGAACCTATCAGATGGGTGTCCCTATTTTAACAGTCTAGATGATTCCTACAATCATATTTTTTTTTCTCAATGTGCTGAAAGGGAAGATAATTTAGCATTGAGCCTCGGAGTGTACAATACTGGTCAAAATAAGCTTCGTGCTCGTTAAGTACACAACTGCGCAAGATGAGTCAGAATGGGATAGCAAATACAGCAGGAATTCACCGGAACCTTAAATTACGAACCACATATCTAATTAATAAAGACATTACGAGGGTCAAAATTTCAGTAGCGATAACGAGGACTATTAGTTGCTTCTTCACACTTTTTGAATCGAACCTTTGAAAAATCTCCCCATGTATGATTTGTTTTGTTGTTTCATAAAAANTTGCTTCTTCACACTTTTTGAATCGAACCTTTGAAAAATCTCCCCATGTATGATTTGTTTTGTTGTTTCATAAAAATGTCATGCATCACAGGCTATTTGTACTTCTGTTAACTTATAACTTACTTGTTATTTATTAAAATGAACCTTCTAATAAATTATAATTTTTCATTCGTAGTAAATGTGAATAAAGATATAGAGAGAATAGTTGTGTTGGTAATGCCTGGTAAGAAATAGTTCCTACGCAAAATAGTTCCTACGCTGAGTGCGCAAGAATGCTGTGCGTAGTCTCTCGGGTGCAATTTTCTAGACTTGGTTAAGCTCTGTTAGCATGAGTCGGAGGGATATCCTGAAAGCAGATTTTCTAGCAGGGCTTCAGGAAAGTTGGAAGTAACCGTAAACGGACTGCAATTAAATTATACGTGTTGGCTGCCGTGTCCTCAGTTGTAGGCACCTCTTGTTGCTGGTATTATGGACGGCCACTGGCAGGTATTAAGGCCATTTCACAAGATCAAATATTTTATTGAATTCAACCAAATAAAGTCATCTTATTGAATACGGAACGTGTTTAACACGCAGTTAAGTGGATTTAATTAAAAAAGAAATGCAATATTTTCTTCAAAGTTTGAAAGGTTTTTCACATATGTATGGAGCTGTATTCAATAGACTTTTAAGTGGCAACAAAAATTTTTTCCCATATATTTAAACTAAAATTATCATAAACAAGTTTAGCAATTTTTTTTCCAAACCTATACAAACTACACGAAAATAATTTGTCAGTTTCAAAACATTTTTTTACTAATACTATGAATTTACTTTGCATGATGTAATCATTATTGTAGCTTAAAGGCGCATAAATTAAGGTATTAATACACTAAGCTTTATATCCCTATTGTTTTAGTAATTCGCAGTTCTAGATAAAAAATTTAATTGAAAAAAATATACAACATTTTCTAAAATAAATTTTTGATTGATTATAAGTCATTATGACGTCCGAGTGACGTCATGCAGCGTTCAATGAATGGAATTAAATAAATTAAAAGAATATTTGAAGTGAACTTTGAATATATGAATAACCTTAATAGTGACTTTTATAACGCCTACATGACGCAGTGTTGTCACTAATTCCCCGCCATATTAATGAGAATAATCGCTGGCGTTTTGGCGTAATATTTCGCAATTTAATCAATATTCAATGCACAGTATGTCTTGAAAATTTTTGTCCGCCAGAATAACTGCTTCGTAGTTGCGGCGCATTTAACCGGCCTATGTCATGAAGGCCTGCCCGTTGACTCGCAGGAGGCCATGATATCTCAGGTTTTTTGTTCTTCTGCACAAATGTGGGTCAGCAAAAAACCCAACGTCAGTTTCCATCCCGTTAAGGCTCGATTAGTTGTACTAGATGCTAAAAATGTGATTCTCGGCTCTCAGTGTTTGTGACTATGCTGAGAGTAGAGAAACTTCTACGTAATTTATTTATCGGCATTTGCCACAGTGACATGTCACTATAATTTCTGAGCGGGTTGCGCGGGTTTCAATCNAACGTAATTTATTTATCGGCATTTGCCACAGTGACATGTCACTATAATTTCTGAGCGGGTTGCGCGGGTTTCAATCGTTTGGGGTTGTTGTATTTTTATTTATGAGCCTTATAGGGTATGTCGAATAACTTGTGAATCCAATGATAAAATATTGCATACATGAGTTCGTTACCTGTTTACTCTATCGAGAAATAACAGCAAGGTGAACTAACGGTTCCAAGGTTGTACGCCGAGCTTCGTTGAATCGGCCGGTCGTCACCCACCTCGTTCACAAGCATGCAGGTGGATACTCCAGTAACAATTCTGCATATACGTGGCCGCGGTGGTGTAGTGGCCAGATTACTCTCCTCACATATGGGTGAACCGGACTCGATTCCGGGATTTTCACACGTCAAATCATACTGGAAGATGCCGCTGGTCGGCGGGTTTTCTCAGGAATCTCCCGTTTTCCCCTCCCTTGCATTCCTTAACTGCTCCATGGCTACGCCACTACACCATCATTGGCTCTCAACACCTCGATGTTAAGAGACGCCCAAATCTCTTCACTCCATTTCACTTCTGAATTAAAATCTGCTTTGTATTTACGCGTGCATAAACGGCCATCGTGCGACTAAAGACGCTACGATTTTCTGTTGTCTTTGGTGCCATGTTATGTGTTATTAATGGAACGTGCTGGCCAGTGGCGTAAATAC